>JAOTQW010062939.1:0-15261 GCA_026260075.1 Sisor rabdophorus
TCTGTAAAGCAGCTTTGAGACAATGAATATTGTTAAAAGCGCTCTACAAATAAAGCTGAATTGAATTGTTGGACAACACACGAACGCACCACTTTTCAGAAGAAAACTGTCTCTGTATCTCCTCAATTATGGGGGTGTAGCAGGAATCTCTCTCCGCTTTGCCAGCGTCACTCCAATCCCGCACAAACTGTTTAATAGTGGACTTCAGCTTGTCCATGTCGAACGTTGAGGATGGCCCAACTCTCCTGGCGTTGTCCTTTCCAACAAGGGAAAAGAAGTTGTTCAGAACAGCGATACACTCTGTACATCCGGTCGACACGTATAAAAGCAGTGCGGATATTTGCTTGTCAGTGACATCATATTTGGACCTACATCCTTGTCGTACTCCATGTTCTCGAACATGTGCGTGCAGTTCTGGACAATGGCATGCAGAACCTGGTGGTTGCACTCCATGCAGCGACGAAGCTCAGCCAGCTTGTCCATGTAGCCTGAGAGAAGACGCTGGTGACGCAGAGGAAGACGGTGGTACTGCCTCTCGCACCGCTTTAGATTCTCCTCGACATGCGTCCTGGTTCAGAAACAAGTATAAAGGTTAAAAAATTCCAATGCTTTGAAAAATTCCATGATTCACAGTGATATAATGCTACACCAGGATTCACTATTGTACCATCCCTCCCCAAATATTTTAATGTAATAGTTTAATCAATAATTCATTCATCTTCTATACCTGCTTATTTCCTAGCTCTGAGTCCGAGGGTCTGCTGGAGCCTATCCCAGCAGACACAGAGCAAAAGGCAGGGGTACATCCTGGACAGGTTCATTCAGTTCATCGCAGGGCCACATATAGACGAACAACCACACTCACATTCACAACTATGGGCAATTTAGAGTCATCAATCAACCTAATGTACGTATTTTTGGACTGTGTGAGGAAACTGGAGTACCCAGAAAAAAAACACAAGCGCTGGGAGAACATGCAAACGCCAGTTTTTTAACCAGTTATTCGACATTAAGCAGGAACTATTTTAGCACCGCGGTTTTCCCAAAAACGTTACTTATCGCCTTTTAACCAATCACAACTGAATTCAATATCGCTGCACTATGACAATAATAATAAACATTAATAAATTATATTAAAATTAAACGTGTCGAGAAATTACCATTTTTATAAATCACTGCTATTGTGCTCATTTATACAACACTTAAGCTAGCAACAAACTAAACAAGATCACAAATTAATCCCTTTATTACTGATAATGTTTAATGTAGGCTGCAAAAGTTGAGTTTACAGCCTAACTAGAATATTTAACCTGACTAAACGGTATACAAACGTGCATTTGAGGCCGTTAAAAAGTCACAACACCTGGTTAATAAAATACTTAAAAAATCTTTTTTAAATTATGTTTGTTTTGTTTTGCTTGCTAACTCTTATCTGCTAAAGACTAAAAATGGAGAAATTGCTACCTGTAGTATTTAAAAGCGTTGATAATTTTCCAGAAATGTTGTCTTTCGAGTTTATCCTCTTCTTCGGGTGAACACCGGGTTCTCCCCCGGTAAAGGAAGCGTTCCTCTGGGTTTAATTCTGTGAATTCAGTGCCTGTGCTGCTGTCAGCCATTGTTCAAGGATGAGAACGGCAGACTGGTGTAATCAATAGAAGAGTTAATCGATGGGCGGCGGGAAGAACGATAGAGCATTCTCAACTAAGAACGTCTTGAAATAATTCATTAATTCATCTACTATACCCGCTTATTCCCACGACGGTCTGCTGGACCACACACATTTACTCCTATTGCCAATTTAGAATTACCAATTAACCTAATATAAATGTTTTTGGACCGTGGGAGAAAACCAAAGAACCCAAAACTCTTGTTGTGAGGCTACTATAACGTTTTACTGAATTTTCTTCTATTAAGGCGGCGCGGTGGCGTAGTGGTTTTCTCCGAAATGACAAAATAGCAGCAAGCAAACAAGAACAAGAGGTATGATTTAAAAAAATAACAAAAATAAAAATAAATTACAGGCGGAGCGCTAATAACCATATTAACATAGCGAAAAGGTCCCAGATTTGGTTTCTCTGTGTTCCCCCCGCACGTGTGCGGGTTCACTCCTGTTTCCTCAAAAACGTGTTATCAGGTGATTGGTGACTTGCCCAGAGGTGTGAGTATGTGTGGTTGTCGTCTATGTGTGGCTCTGTGATAGGGTGGCAAACCCCTGTGACCCAGAATTAAAAATAAGCTTGTATAGAAGATTAATGAATGAATGTTGTATAATAAAATCTAATATTATATTAATTTATTTATCTTCTATACCTGCTTTTTTCCAAGCTCTGGGTCACAGGGGTCTGCTGGAGCCTATACCAGTGCACATAGGGCGAAAGGTGCATGGTAAACCCTGGACAGGTCACCAGTCCATCGCAGGAAGATTCAAACCTTTCTTGCTGTGAGGCGCTAACCACTACACCACCATGCCGACCTTATATTATATATGAATATTAATTTAATCAACAAATTAGTAAATCAATCAATCAAACAATTAACCAATAAACAAACCAACAAGTCAGTTAACCAATCAATCAACAAACCAACTAACCAATAATCCACTAGTAGATCTATCCTGAAATCATCTAAAGTCACCTCTTGAAGCTTTTTCACACCTATCTGGAATCTTGTAAATTGTTTTTTTTTTTTAATTATAGAAATTTATTAAAACGGTAAGCTAACATATAACTATCGATCCAAGACCTTAACAGACTTTATTGCACCACTAGATGCCAGGGCTGAAATGTGGATTTCTGTCTTCATCGTTCAGTCCAGTCCTGAAGTGTTTTCTATGTCATTCATCTACTATACCCACACATTCCCTAACTCGGGGTCACAGGGTCTGCTGCTGCCTATCCCAGTGCACATACCGCTAAATGCGGGGTGCACCCTGGACAGGTTTCCAGTCCACAGCAGGGCTACACATAGACAAACAACCAGTTTCTTTTGTGTGGGAAAAACTCTGAGAACCTGAAGGAAGCCCACGCAAGTGCACAGAAAATCTGTACAGAGAGACCATTTGCCTGGAAAATGAACCCGGTACCTTCTTGCTGTGAGGCTAACCATTATGCCACTGCAATGGTCATCTGAAGTGTTTATGCTAAACAAAATTCTAATCGGATGTGAATTATACAATACAATAGAGTACATTTCTCCTGTAAAGTCAAAAGTGTAAAAAAGGAGAAACACTCAAATTCAAAAATGTCTCTCTTTAAATATTTAATATTTCTTGCATGTGGAAACATACAATCTTGAAAAACCTGTAAGAAAACAACAAATATGTTCATCTTTATCTTCTTTACCCGCTTATTCCCGAACTTTCCGGGGTCTGCTGGAGCCTATCCTAGCGCACATCACCAGTCCATCGTAGGGCCACACACACAACCACGCGCACTCACATTCATTCCTATGGGCAATTTAGTGTTAACGATCAACCTATTGCACATGTTTTTGAACTGTGGGAGGAAACCGGAGGACCCCAGGACCTTCTTGCTGTTAGGCAACGGTGCTAACCAATGCGCCACCGCGCCGCCCACAACAAATATAACTCTGGACCTAATCGCCGAGTGCATAAGATAAAAACGGAGGGGGGGGGGGTACTAAAGGCAGTAAGTGACTGAATGGACTATACACATAAGCCGATTTTCTCTCTATTGCTTTGTCTGGGTGGATCAGGAAATCTAAACCTTTGGTGGCCCTCCTTCCTCCTTAGATGACATCTCTATTTCCATTTCAAAGAATGAACATTATATCAGTGTAATGTTTTTTCAGGTACATACAGAGACCAGACATGCTGAATAGGAAGAACATATGCACACACACACACACACAGTATTAGCTTACATAGCCTTTCTCGAAAGGCAGGTACACCCTGGACAGATCACCAGTCCATCACAGGGCCACACATACACTCACACTCACCCCTATGGGAAATTTAGACTCACCAATCAATATAACATAGATGGTTTTGGACTATGGGAGAAACCGGAGAGAGTACCTGGTGTAATGCTACCATTATGCCCATGTGCATAAAGCTCCTGTGGAGTGGATGATCTCTCATATCCTATGCAAATCCCAAATTCTGACTCAAGCCATAGAACTAACTCTGACTGAACCCCAGACCTCAACATTACTGTCTGATCTCACTAATATTATTGTGACTAAATAAACAAATCATCTCAGTCTAGTGAAGTCATTGACTCTTGATCTGGAGATCTGTTTCCCTGAACTTTGCTCAATAACAGCTGGGATAGTCTCCGGCAGATCCTTGTTAGCCCGATCAAGTGTAAGCCAGTATAGACAATGGATGGAGGTACCTTTGTACAAAATTGTTCTTTGGCAAAGCTTTATGGATACATTGCTCACCTCAAACACCAGTGTATACATTAAGGGGCACAGGTACAGTGCTCCAGATCAAAAAACAATGCCAAACCATTTGTCTCTAGCTTCTTGTTCTTTTCTACCTCAGCAGAGTGAACATTTTCCTTCTGCCAAAGTCATCTCCAGAGCTTCATATCTCATCTCTTCCACCTCTTGTACAGAGTTTTTAAAATTTTTTTCAACTTTATTTACACCCTCATTTGATGTGTCAGCCAAATTGGCCTTGTCTCATCTGCCTAGTACACTCATCCATACCATTGTTCTTCTTCTTTCTCCCAGAACATTGCTGAAGCTATGACATAGTTGCGAGCATAGTTTGACATTCATTCCCTTACACCTGCTTATTCCAGAATCCGGGGTCACGGGGGTCTGCTGGAGCCTATCCCAGCGCATATAGGGCGAAAGGCAGGGGGTCACCCTGGACAGATCGCCAGTCTATCTCAGGGCCACACACACAACCACACACACTCACTCCTATGGGCAATTTAGAACCACCAATAAACTTAACTCGAACCCAGGACCTTCTTGTTGTGAGGCAACGGTGCTAACCACTGCACCGCGCCGCCAGCTTAGCAATATGCTAAGCTTAAATACATAATGCCTGACCTGTGACCCAGGAACAGAACAAACAGATCAGGTGAGGGTGTTTGGAGCGAGGGAGGTAGCGTTACTAGGGGAATTGGATATTGTAATAAACCCATCTGAGCTTTTATCACTAAAAATTTTACTGTAAGCCTAAGATTTTGTTGTTAATTCCTATAGCGGCAGATTTCTAGAGATCACCGATTATTTCTAGAGATAATCTGATTATTTTTTTTAATGAGGCTAATAATTAATTTGACAAATAAATTTTAGACTTTAATAGTTTTCCCCTTTTATAGTTTACAGCAAGATCAGTTTTGAATAATTTATTTTGACAGCTCAATCACACACTGATAAATGAAGGCTCTATTTCCACAGGCCAGTCTCTTTTTCTCTCTTTTTACTCTCCCTCTCTCTTATTCTCTTCCCCTCTCTCTGGCGTGTTTACTTTAAGACCCAGGTTTCATTTATGATTTATTTATAAGATGTGCCACACTGTATTGAGATAATAAAATAAACTTTAGTGATTGCTGTGATTGGGGGCGGTTGGGTGGCATAATGGTTAGCATGGTTCCCTCACATCAAGAAGGTCCCAGGTTTGATTTCCAGGTGAGGGGTCTTTGCATCTTTGCGGAGTTTGCATGTTCTCCCCACGCTTCCATGGGTTTACTCCAGGTACTCCATTTTTGAGTGTAAGTGTATGTGTGTGTGTGTGACGCTTTGATGGACTGGCGACCTGTCCATGGTGTACCCTGCTGGAGCCTATCCCAGCGCCGGATAAGCTCCAACAGAACCCTGTGACCCTATGTAGGAAAGCTGTTTCTTGACGTTTTTTAATAACTAAGTGCATTGAAATGTTAATCTTATTGAATTTTATTTATTTTATTTTAATTACTCTGTCCTGGCTATATGTCTAGCTATAATTTCAATAAATACTTCATGGCAAGTAGGTTTTTTTTCATTCATTCATTCATTCATCTTCTATAACCGCTTATTCCTGAACTCTGAGTCACGGGGTCTGCCGGAGCCTATCCCAGCGCACATTGGGCAAAAGGCAGGGGGTAAACCCTAGACAGGTCGCCAATCCATCGCAGGGCCACAGTCACACAACCACACACATACTCATCGATCTGGGTTACACCTTTTAATTCAATTTTAAATTATTATTGATTCCTGGAAACCTGGACAGAAAGAATAGCCTTCTTTGTATGCTTGCTTGAGCTTAGATTTAAATGCAGATTCAATTAAAACCACTGTCTATTGTATCCAATACAAGCTTCATTATATGCTTTTTATTTAATCACACCATTTTAAACACTTGTTAGTGTTGCAACTTTGTTGGTATTAAACTTAAAGCCTCCATGTTTAGCCATATACATAAAAAATGTAGCTCAGGGGCTTTGTGCTCAGGGTCATTGTTATGCTGGAACAGTGTTGGACTCTCTTAGTTCTATTGAAAGAATAATGTAATGCTATATCATACAAAAACGTTCTAGGAAACTGTGTGCTTCCATATTTGTAGCAACAGCTTGAAGAGGAACCACGTATGGATCTGATGATCAGGTCACCACAAACTTTTGGCAAGTCAGGTCACATGTGGGCTAGTAAAGTTTATTAAATATTGGATATTGATTGTTTATGTTAAAAATTAACTGCACCTTTACAATATAAACACATTTTTATTTTTAAGCAGATGATTTAAAACTTTTCTACCAATTTTGATGATTCTGTGTGTAATAATGGTTATAACTAGCTTATAGTGTTTTCTAAGCCTATGTTCATATAATGATTCCCTAAAAACCTTACTGATTTATTTAAACCCATGCTGCTCCGGCTATGTGCTTATACCATGCTGTGATATTATCATAGTTTAATTTTTTTGTCTGTGTGTGTATATTTCAGACATGTTTGTGTGTCAGTTGCTGAAGTAGCTTCAGAATTCAAAATGAAGATTTTTATGATACTTAGACATGCTGGGAAAGGCTTTTTGGCTTTATCTGTAGGTGATGATATTTTACTAATTATTTTAGCTTTTACCTCCTGTGGGCCCACCACCTGCAGTAGAGACCTAAAGGGCAGATGCTTTGTGGAGGCTCGGGCCTCAGCTGCCCTATCCCCGGACACAGAAGCTGTCTACTGACTAGATATAGTTGGGCTCACCTCAATGCATAGTTTGGGGTCTGGAACTCAACTTCTTAAGACAGGCAACAGTTGCCAGCCGTGAAAGGCAATTGCTCATTGCCCCCCAGCTTGATTGCCATGTTTTGGGGTTCACCCTTATAAACAAGAGGGTTGCTTACCTGCGCCTTCGGGTTGGGGATAGGTCTCTCACTGTTGTTTGTGCTTATGGGCCGAATGAGAGTGCAGAGTACCCGACCTTTTTGAGGTCTCTGGAAGGGGTGCTGAAAAGTGCTCAGTCTGGGGATCACGTGGTTCTAGTCATAATATAGTTCTAGTTGTTATAGTAGAACCTTGGATTCAGGAGGAACAATGCGGTTTCCGTCCGGGCTGTGGAAGACTGGATGAGCTTTATACCACTTTAATGTGCTGGTGGTTTCATGGGAGTTTGCTCAACCAGTCTACATGTGTTTTTTGGATCTGGAGAAAGCATTCGACTGTGTCCCTCGTGGCATACTGTCGGAGGTGCACCGGGAGGGTTGCCCTTTATTGCCAGTCCTTTCATCTCAGCTTTTAGCAAAAAATGTTTTTGTTGGCTCCTTCAAGCCAGGACGTCCAGCACAAACTGGGTCAAAGTGTGAAGCGGCTGGGATGAGAATCATCACCTTCAAGTCCGAGGCCATGGTTCTCAGTCGGGAAAGGGTGGCTTGTCCCATTCAGTTTGGTGAAGTGATTTTGCCTTAAGTGGAGAAGTTGCGGTTTTGATCACGAGTGAGAGGAATGTGGAGCAGGAGATTAACAGGCAAATTGGTGCATCTGCTGCCGCAATGCTGTCCATGTACAGGTCAATGAACCGTGGTAAAGAAGGAGCTAAGCTGGAAGGCAAAGCTCCCGATTTACTGATCAATCTACGTTCCTACATTTACCTATGATTATGAACTTTGCTTCATGACTGAAAGGATGTAATTCCGGACACAGACGGCCGAAATGAGTTTCCTTCCTAGGCTGGCTGGGCTTATCAATCCAACACCTTAACCACTAGGCCACCCCATTCCCAGCCTAGTGACTTTTTATTTATTAATCTTTTATACCCACTTATTCCATGACCCAGTCACAGGGGTCTGCTGGATGCTATCTCAGTGCACATAGGGTGAAAGGCAGGTGTAGGTCTGGACAGGTCACCCTGGACAGGTAGCCAGTCCACTGAAGGTCCAGGGTACCATATGCACCACCTGCCACTAATACACTTAAATAACCCCTTTATTACCCTTTATTGGGTGAAGGTACTTTGTTCGCTGCTCTTAATAACTATTTCAACTGAACTGTGTAAGGACACCCAGAGTAAACCCACTGAGGTGCTAAACATACACACACACGTGCACACACATGCACACACACACACACACACACACACACGCGCACGCATGCACGCGCGCGCACACACACACGCACGCACACACACGCACCTAAACAAACACATCCATGTTTCTCATATACTTCTATTCATTCATTTTTTTGTCTTGTTTTTTGGTGCTTTGGTGAAAATGTAACTATTTATGGATGTGCCAATAAAACCTTTTAAATTTGAGAGGGAGAGAGAGAGTCAGAGAGCGAAAGAGAAAGGGAGAGAGAAAAAGAGATACGGAAAGAGTAGAGAGAAAGAGAGACAGACAAAGAGAGATGACAGAGAGAGAGAGAGTCAGAATACAAGTGTGTGTGTGCACTTTTTTACGTCGCTCTGGATAAGAGCGTCTGCTAAATGCCGTAAATGTGTGTGTGTTTGTGTGTGTGTGTGTTTCTCACGCGTACGGTTTTTACAGGAGCCGATTAATGCAGTGGTGAAACTGGGACTACAAACACACACACACACACACACCATCCCCACCCCCTCTCTGCGGCAGTAATAACCGGAGATAACGGGGTTGGAGGCGTGCACTAGAGCGAGGTCCGGAAATTTTTGTATGGTCGTACAGCCGACATTGTTTTGTCCCCGTTGTTGCTCGGGGTTAAAACAGAAAACAAAAACTCGGACAAAAACGGAAACATCATCGCGCTCAGTACAGGTAAATCAGTGCAAACGCGTACATTACAGCGATCACTATCGCGAGCGTGTCTGCATGCTTCCACACATTACACCCCGACTCTCTCCAACACACACACACACACAATTCCTGGTCTTCATTTTATTGATTGTGTTTTGAAATTGTGTGTACATTTTGTGCAATGATGCCACAAAGCTACAGCAAGAATTTAGTTATCATTGTTATGACGTAATTTTGACTTATTTGCCCAGTAATAAAAGAATGCAGCCAGAATGAAGTACTTGGAGACTAAAGTGAAAATAATTATTTCCAAATAAATTGTTAAAATGAATGAACTTTTAATTAATAAGACAGTTTTTGTTAGTTTTGAATCTTAGAACCACATACTTTATTTCATTTAAAATGTTATCTTAGAACACAAAAACTATGATGAACCTGTACGAGTCAGATTTGTTTTGATAGGCCGCTGAATTGAAAGGCTAATCAATTTCTACAATCTTAGTAGAACCTGAGGTAACCTAAAGGCTTAACACAAGCTGAAAACATATTTATTGCTCATGTTTTGGTCTGATCTCTCCAGTAATGAATTAACGCCTTTTTATTAATTAATCAGTTTTTTTTGTCACACTTCCAATGGAAAATCTAAGAAAATGTAGTATGACACATGCTTCTTCCTAACAGTGGATTAAGAAGATAAGATAAAGACCCTTAAGTTGGTCAGCACATGTTTAGATTCGACTGAAATTTAATTAGTTAATTTCTTTTCCTCTATAACCTCCTTTCATGTCCCAGATTTGATTCTGGTGCCCTACAGCCTTTATCTGTCTTTCTGAGTGTGTTTATGTGTTCAATATACATCGTTGAAATGTAATTATACACTGTTAATGCTTTACTCAGAATCTGGTAAGAAGGGTGCTGATGAGGGTGCTGATGCATGCTCACACTCTTTCTGTCGAAACGTAAACGCATGCCTTGTCACGATTTGCTCTGAGACTGCAAAAATCTTTCCAACCTACTAAAGCAGATACCTAAATGTTGCTATACAAGTTAGAGCAACCCAAGAATTCACTAATAGGCTAGTTAAAACAACATAGAATTTTATATTGTCAATGCTTCGGTCATTAAATGCTGTTTAAGTTTTTGTTTGTTTGTTGACATTTAAACTATTTTCCAGAATTGAACCATCGGAAATCAAGTTTATAGTCACCTGAGATTTATTTCCATTTTTTTCCATTTTTCTATAGAATGATGATAGCTGAATCTTCCCACATCTAGTTAAACTTTTCACTTCAATGTAAAGCTTGGCTGTGATATAGCTCTTTCTTCAGCTCCAACAGTATTATCTTTCCCCCAACCTCACACTCGTCCTTAACAGACATATAGAACATTGCTCATCTTGTTCAGGCTGAATTTACAGTTCATCAAACCGACTTAGGGATCAGGTCTTTATTTAGTGAAGAATTTCATCCAACATTACATTATTAAGTAATGAAGAATTAAATCACTAATTATTGTATGGAGTTTAAGCTTAAGTTCAAGTTTTCCACCAAGAGAAATTTCTTGGAACTCACTGTGGAGCTGTTCTTACACAACTAAAAAGAAAAAAAGGGATGTTTCCTAAAAAATAATTAGTATTGTTCAAAATAGTACATGGGCAGCGGGTGGCGTAGTGGTTAGCATGGCCGCCTCAGGTTCCAGGTCCCAGGTTCAATTGCCAGGTAGTCAAGTTTCCTCTTACAGTTCAAAAACATGTACATTAGGTTGATTGGTGATTCTAAATGGCCAATAGGAGTAGGTGTGAGTGTGTGTGACCCTGTGATAGGCTGGAAACGTGTCCAGGATGTTCCCCTGCCTCTCGCCCTATGTGCGCTGGGATAGGCTCCAGCAGATCCTTTTGACACAGAGCCAGGGAAGAAGATTATTAAATGAAAAATAGAATGTGCCCTGCATGCATCTGTAACATTATTTAAGGGACAGTTGGGTTTTGGTAGAACATTAAAGCAGGTCTACTTTTATATATTCAACTCTAATCATTTCCTCTCAACTCTATAAACTTAAAAAAGTAAAAACTTTAAGTTAAGACAAGACTTGGATTGTGTATGGGTATGCAAGTGGTAGTGAAGTAGTTAAGGTATTTGACTGCTAATTGGAAGACTTGCTTCTCAGCCCCACTGAGTTACTTTCACTGGGTCCCTCACTGCATCAGTTGTATAACAGAGATTAATGTAAGTTTCTCTGGATAAGGACGTCTGCTGTAAATGTATAATGATGATGCACTTTAGTAAGAAAGGTTTGTATGTAGTCTCATGGTTCCTGTCGGCAGTTCGATTCTCGAACTGCATTACGAGCTTCCACATAAGCTCACAATTTTTACTTCCTGTTTCCTGATACATTCATTAGTTCAGAAATCTTGTTTTGAGACAAGCTTACTTTGTTCCCGAGCTTAGTCATCACCTCTGCTGACTCTGGAGCTTTGACCGATACTGAGTGTAAGGGCAGTATCATCACACCTTCCCAAATAAACCTTATGGCTGAAG
Source organism: Sisor rabdophorus (assembly GCA_026260075.1). Classification (NCBI taxonomy): domain Eukaryota; kingdom Metazoa; phylum Chordata; class Actinopteri; order Siluriformes; family Sisoridae; genus Sisor; species Sisor rabdophorus. Next base: position 11,699 of record JAOTQW010062939.1, read on the forward strand.
GGTCCCCTGGGGGAAGCCAACATAGAGCCATGATAAAGGCTGGGGATTTATAGCTGTGAGGGTGAAGGTTGTTGACTCGCCTTGAGCTGTAGCATGTGGGGAAAAGGGCTAGAAAAAAATTGCCTTTAAGAGATCTTATAAAAATGTATATAATCTTGATAAATTTCTTCTGCAAATGGTATATCCACAGCCATGAAAGAGTGTAATTTTTGATCTAGCACTAATAAATGGGGGTAACAGTTGAGAGTGATTATGATAGAATTATGTAATCCTGTAGGGTGTTTAGGACCGCTTTAATGTTATGATCGTAAAAATCATTGCCTAAAGGTTTATGATAGTAAATGAAACAGAACCTGCATCTGATCAGAAAAGAAACCAAGGTACCAGATCAGAAATTGGTACCACCAATATGCCAATGCTGTGCCCTGAGCAATACCCCTAACCCTCAAATGACATTAACAACCAGTTTTATTTATTAATTTTTTTTTGCACACTGGCTATCAACCAGGTTAAATCTAGCGGCCCACTAGCTGCTAGCTAGTATTAAAAAATGGGTTGAATTCAACATCTAGAAAAGAAGTGTTATTGTTATACATTCTGATCCAGATTAAAGTAAATACAAGAAAAACAGAATGTTCAGCTTGACATTATATATGTGTAAAAACATGATAAATAGGGGAGAACATGCAAACTCCGCACAGAAAGACAGACAGAAATTCAAACCCAGGACCTACTTGTTGTGAGGCGAAAGTGCTAACCACTACGCCACCGCACCGCCCTGTAATGATTATAATGATTCTAAATAAACATTAAAGAATTTACACACTGAAGCATAAACAACCACTGGTGAACAATTGAGTGTAAAATGCTGTGCAATTGTGAATCTGTAGAACCAAAATAGACCAACGTTCATTTATTCATCTTCTATACCTGCTTATTCCCTAATTTGAGGTCTCAGGGTCTGCTGGAGTCTATCCCAGCACATTTCATTTCGTTAAATCCTTTACATGTGTAATCATCACATAACTGATTTATATAATCATACGTTGACTTTTTATTCATAAAAACTCCTAAATACATTTTACTGCACATACACACACAGACACACACACACGCACACACTTTTATTTTTGATGCAGAAGGTGAGAGAAATATTTTCACATTAAAAGTTCACATAAATGTTGGATATAATTGTTCAGTACAAAATGTATAAAATGAACTCGGGGTCATGAGGGTCTGCTGGAGCCTATTCCAGCGCACATAGGGCGAGAGGCAGGGGGTACACCCTAGATAGGTCGCCAGTCCATCGCAGGGCCAGAACCACACACTTACACATTTACTCCTGTGGGCAATTTAGAGTCTCCAATCAACCTAATACACATGTTTTTGGACTGTGGGAGGAACCGGAGTACCCTGAGAAAACCCACGCAAGCGCAGGGAGAACATGCAAACTCCACACAGTAAGACCCCAAGCCCAGGATTTGAACCCAGGATCTTCTTGTTGTGCGGCGACAGTGCTAACCACTACGCCAACGCGCCACCATGAAAGAAAATGTTAATCTTAATCATCTTCATATGTGTGTGTGTGTGTGTGCATGCCTGTTGATATTTTATGGTTCTGTCTCGTCTTTTGACTTCTAAAATGCATCCATGTGGTATGTGAGAACGGTTCAGCCCCCAGCATATCCCTGATGTAGAGATAAAAAGTGGTAAATATTCCAGAAGGAGCTGTAACCAGTGCTTAACAGCGTAACACTTTTATTATAATTACAAAAGGCTGTAAACTTTAAGAGCTACTGAACTACAGGCGTCTAAGAGAACATTGCAGTGTCTCTGTATGGTTCCGGGATCATCTTTAGTGAATAATTACCTTACAGTTCAGTGTGTCTATGTGTGTGTAGGTTTGTTTATGCGCTTGCTTGTAACACTGTTAAACCTTTCTCTAATAAATCTCTCTGCCTTTCTCGCTCTCTCTTTGCTTTTACATTATTTACAATGTTAACTCTGCAGTATTACGAATATTAAAAAACTAATAATTATAAATAAAATTGTATAACAAATAATTAATTATGAAACATTATTACATCATTATTTTTATTATTTAGAGCACCGTAGATCTTTGGTTATAAAGCACTGTGCATAAATAAAAGACTATATTAAAGAAATAACAACAACTTGTATAAAGTCTAAAGTATACTCTCTCTTTCTCGCTCTCTTTTATCCGTTTTTTCTAGATTCCTCGTTTGACTTTCTCTCTCATTCTCTGTTTTCTTTCTAGGTATTGTGTGTCTGCGCAGCTCATATTTAATTCATGTTTGAATCTATCTATCTATCTATCTATCTATCTATCTATCTATCTATCTGTCTGTCTGATTGTTTTTCTCTCTCTTCTTTTGTCTGTCTACCTAGCTCAGTCTTTCTTTTTCTTTGTTTCTTTTGACTTATCTCTCTCTTCTATTACATCTCTATTTGCCTGCCTGTCTATCTGTCTGTTTGTCTCTCTCTCTCTCTCTCTCTCTCTCTTTCACTCACTCACTCTCTGTAATATAAGCTATAATAAGCTTTCCAGGCAGTTTGAATTTCTACACTGCCTTTCAGTGCCTGACACACACATCCTGAATGGATTTCGCCTGCTGTTTGCACAGCTTTACTTAGCATCCTTCTTCAAATGCTTTCTGACAGAAGAAGCTCTTTCGTTTTACAGATTTCTAATTATCCTCAAAACAAATTAATAATCCTTTGCATTTAGTAAAAGCCCCTAGAGAAGCAAGCTACCTACCTATCTTCCAGTCAAAAATATACCTCAGATTTATAACAAAATAAAAGCATTTTTTCTGTTAGTTATAATAATAATTCATATGTGTGTGGGACGCTGGACAAATTAGTTTATATGTAGGTTTTACATAAATGCTTAAGCTTTTAGAAACCATGCGATGTATGGGTAGTACTTATTAGCTTTTTTTTCTGCAGACCCTTTAACTTTTGTCGTTAGCAAATCAATATTATCCATTTCTTTGCTATTACTGCTTATTCCCTTATTCAGGGTTACAGGGCTCTGCTGGAGCCTATTCCAGGGCAAAAGGAAGAAGGGGCCTTGACCGGTCACCAGTTTATCAGAGGGCCACACACACACACACACTCCTATACATGCAATTGCCTGATTTAGATTCACCAATCAACCTAAGGTACATGTGTTGGACTGTGGAAGGAAACCAGAAAACCCAAAATAAGCATGAGGAAAACATGCAAAATTCTTAGCTTGCAGTAATGATACATTATCATCATCTGCACCACTGGTATGGACAGAGCAAACTAAAAAATGGAAAAAAGAATATGTATGTAGGCATAAAATACATGGAGACACATTAGTTAACAGTAAAATGCAGATGGAAGTATAACAGACATCTATAGAAATCTAAAGAGACATGGAGAAAGAGAAATGAAAAAACAAAATGTTTAATTTTTGGGCGGCACAGTGGCCCAGTGGTTAGCATGGTTGTCTCACAATAAGAAGGTCCTGGGTTTGAACCCTGGGCTTGGGGTCTTTCTGTGCGGAGTTTGCA
>JAOTQW010063016.1:0-15244 GCA_026260075.1 Sisor rabdophorus
CATGTTTTTGGACTGTGGGAGGAAACCGGAGTACCCTGAGGAAACCCACACAAGCGCGGAGAGAACATGCTAACTAAATTAATGGCACCTACTGTGAAATAATATAAGGGTTGGCTTCAGTGGCAAGGGATGGCGAGTGGTAGCCATAGATGATATCTTCTGCCTTCATTGATTTAACAGAGGTGGGACTGGAAAGGACCAGAGAAAATCAAATCCCGGTCCCTAAAGCGCAATAACTTACACATGTAGGTGTCATATAAAAATAATACAATTAGTGTAGATTGACCAAGGATAGTGTTAATTAATTTAACATAAATTTATTTTAAAAAAACACTAAAAAGTAACATTTTTATACTGTTTTTATACTGATTTCAACATCTGCTACACACTATTTCTAATTGTAAGTATTATTTGGGACCTAAGGGTTGCACAAGTTCACATTTTTTTTAACATACGAACACTAATGTACATGACCTAAGACCGGTACACTTATTTAATAGCATGTACATTATACCATTGATATAATAAAAAAAAAAAAAATGCTTCTTTTTTAAATTTAAGAACTGACTATATCTTAAAATATTTGATATTGGCACAATATGTGTTTGTCTAAACCTACTCAGAAGCAGAAGAAGATGAAACATGACTCTAGGCAAATACACAGAAAAAAAAGTTTGATGTAATTATTATAACAATAAAATATTAAACATTTTATTTAATTATGGTGATCTAATAGCAAAGGAGTAATGTTTAAATATTTTACCTTATATATGTTCGCTTTCTGCTGTTTCCATCACTCTAACACATTATCTTAAATGAACAAACCTAAATAAGTATTTGGAATACTAAGAATAGGGATAGGTTTAGGAAAATGTTGTGAAACTGGTTATGAGATGCAACAACACCATCTTTTAACAAGTCTGCCAGTAAAACCAAAAAACTGTTGATGTGTTTGAAATGCTGACAATAATGTTTATATATGCAATAATGCTGGCATGCTTGTTTGTCGTATGTTTTGCTGAGACTGGTAAAGCCTGAAATATTGTGGTGGTTGGAGTGAGGGAGGGAGGTAGCGTTACAAGGAGTGAGTGTGTGTGTGTGGCCCTGCAATGGACTGTGACCTGTCCAGGGTGTACCCCTGCCTTTCACCCAATGTGCGCTGGGACAGGCTCCAGCAGACCCCAGTGACCCCGAAAAGTTCGGGAATAACCGGGTAAAGAAAATGAATAAATGAAATTTTTATAAGGTAGTAATAATAATAAAAAGTATTTACATAAATAAATGAATTCAAGAAAAACTTTATTTCTTAGTGTGCATTTATTATGTGTATTTGACTGAATTAAATATTACTACTAAAGTCATTTACAGATTAGTTTTAATGCAGTAATTTTTATAATTTTTTTATTTTAAAGCTAGGAAATTTCACAGTTTCTGAGAGCAGTAAATATTTTTTTATAAAAAATGAATTAGTTTTAATTTAAATACATATAAAAAAGGAATAGGAATCCATTTCTATAATATACTAATAATATCTATAATATTTATTTGGCAACTTATAGTTTAGCTTGTCAGCCTCTCACAGTACTCAAATTCTTTGGTTTTGATGGCCTGGTCACAAGCCTCTGGAGCTGGCAGGACAAGAGAACAATCGCTGTCAAAGTATTTTCCAGTGATCCCCTCAGTCTCTTCAGCCACAGCACAATATATTGCACTGACTGCACCTTCTTTAGCAGACTGCATAGCAGCAACATAAACACAAACACATAACATCTGACTTAATACATTAGTTAAACACATACTTGATGTGATTTACAGTAGTATGTCAAAAATCTATACGTTAGTTACATATAATGCTTTCTTTTGTGGCTATAAAAGAGTGTTATACACTGAGGGTTTCATAGAAACGTTACCTTAAAGAAGAATATTCCAACTATGTTGAAGAGCAATCTAAAAATGCAGTTATAGTGTCTCATAACTTCTGTCATAACCACACCTGGGTGGACAGAGTTTGCTGTAACACCTAAAATTACCAACAATAAGAAGAGTTAGATAACTTATATAAGAGTTTGCATGTTCTCCCCACGTTTGTGTGGGTTTCCTCCAGGTACTGATTGGTGACTTTAAACTGCTCACAGGAGTGAAGGTGAGTGAACTTGGTACCCAAGGAGAAACTCCGCACAAAAAGACCCTGTGACCGGAATTCGAACCAGGACCTTCTTGTTGTAAGGTGAACATGCTAATCACTACCCACCCTTTTATTATATATTTCACATAATTTTCACATTAATGCATAAAAATTCTACCACAGTAAGAAGAAAAAAATCTAACCTGATGGCATTCTTAATATTTATATGATGCATTTCAAATGGAGAAAAATAAATAAAAAGGGGTGGGAAGGGGTGGCCTGATAGTGTTGGACTAATACCAGAAAGTCCGGGGTTCGCATGTTTCCCAGCACCATCAAACCACCACTGTGTGTTCCTGAGGAAGGCCCTTAACCCCCAATTGCTCAGTTGTAAGTCGCTCTGGATAAGGGCGTCTGCCAAATGCTGTAAATGTAAATGTAAAAAGGGGACTAATACTTGGCTTGCATACCCTTACAATGTTTACTGATTGCTGTTTTATACCTGTTCCTTGTAGTCTTTGTGCCAGCTCATTGGTCCAGATAACATTGTGAAGTTTAGTGTGGTTGTACACAGTGTCCATCGTGTATGTCAAATTCTCCCCACGAAAATGTGAGAAGTCCACTTTGCCCCTTCTATGATTAGCTGAGGAGACATTTACGATGCGGGATGGAGCAGATTTTTTAAGGAGATCTGTCAAAGAAAGTCAATAGAAAAACAACACACTAAAAGCAATGATTCAGAAGTCAGTTTCAGAAACAGTGACAGACGGGGAAGTCTGACCTAAAAGCAGATTAGTGAGCAGGAAAGGTCCGATGTGATTGGTGGCAAAAGATACATCCAGTCCATCAGCAGTTATTCCTTTAGGTAGACCTGCACACAAGTCGTTTGCAGATTTTACACACATATAGATTCACAATTATAAAAGAGCTAAAAACTGATAATTTCCAAGATGTTGATGACAAATATTGTACATTATTTACCTGATGCCCCAGCATTATTGACTAGTATATGAAGCTCTTTCTCCTCCTTGAGGATCTGAGCAGAAAACCTGCGAACCGATTGGAGGGAGGAGGTGTCAATAATTTGCAGGTGCACGTTCTGATTGCCACTGCGTTGACGAATCTCTTTTAGTGCCTCTGTCCCACGGGTCTCACTTCTACATGCAAGGATAACCCTTGCCCCACGACAAGCAAAGTCCAAAGCAATAAACTTTCCTATACCTGGAAAGAAGATGTTTGTTTTAGAAATTTCTATGATAAAAAGAGCATCTATTGTACAGCATTGGTTCTCAACAGGGAGGGCGCAAAAATGATCAGGGGGTTGCGCAAATCATTTTCAAGAGATAACTACAAAGTCCAGTATTGATTTTGACACATTTATAATTAATGATTTATAAAATCAATTAGGGCGAAGCGGTGGCATACTGATTAGCAGTTCGCCTCACAAAAAGAAGGTCCCACATTTTATTCCCTGGCAAGAGGTCTGTCTGTGTGGTGTTTGCATGTTCTCCCTGCGTTTGACGTGGGTTTACTTCAGGTACTCCGGTTTCCTTCCGCAGTAAGAAAAACATGTACATTAGGTTGATTAGTAATTGCCCTGTGGTGAACTGGTAATATGTCCAGGGTATACCCTTACCTCCTGCCCTATTTGTGCTTAAATGTGCTGTGGTACAGAGGAAGTTTAGGTGTTGGACTACTAATTGTTGGGTTAGGGGTTCATTAGGATCACATCATGGTTTTCGAGTCACAGGTCAGATAATTTTTCGGATCAGCAAAGCAAAGAACGGAGAACACCGCCACTGCCCCATATTGTGGTTGCTATAGAATAGAATTCACTGCCGGAATTCTATTCTATACCAGCACAACTCAGCATAAACAGACTTCACTGGTTTAGAGAGTTGTCATGTCACTGCCCAGAATAGTTTTGTTTTTGTTTTCTAAGAAGGGCAAATATATTTGACGTTTATTTCAAAAGAACAAATCTGCACAAATCCAGAACAAAAAAATCACACAAAAGGTGTGAACTGGGATGGGCAGTGACGTCATTTATGTTATTATTTTCTTTCTTGGGGTGTCAATTTCACGGAGGCTAATTACCCAAGCCATTACCAAATAACAAATAAAGAAGTACTTTTGTAGCTATTTGTCCTTTATGTTAGTTAACAGTATTACATGACAATGTAATTACTGTAGTTGATGTAGATAATGACAAATGACAGGAATGCAAACACGTCCGTTTACATGTAAATTACAATTTTAGTTGAATTGTTCTTAGGGTGCACCACTATATGTCCTACAGGGTACAATCAGTTTCACTAATATCCACCAGGCTCACTTTTAGGAACCCACATTAAAGATGCACAACATTGTTTATTAAATAAATCACTTTAATATGCAATGTAATTGTAAGGGTACCTGTGTTAGCTCCGGTTACGATGGCCGTTTTTCCTTTGAGCTGAATAGGACATGCGCTCGGATCCCACCAGCCTCTGCGCTGCGCTCGGATAACCGCGGCCAGCACTAGCGCGCATACCATCCATAAGGGATGCGAAATAATGTCAGTAAGCCCCCAAGACATTAAACAACCTGGTTTTGTGCTTTTCCCCACTTTAAACTAAAGAGTTTTTAGCGAAGAAAGGGTTTGTAGCTTAGACTGGATCCAAACTGAAATACAGAACAAAGTCCGTTGTTGATCGATAACAACGCTAATTTTTTTTCTGGGAGTCGAGTCACATAGTTGAAGATACTATTGGGTAGTAACTATGATTACTATTTAGTTGCACAAATAACACGTTAATAACCTATACATAAACCTATTATAAATAATCACTCAAAAATCAATTAATAATAGTCTTAAAAGAAGAAAAGAAAAAGCAGCACGGAATTTTTATTCGTTTTTTCAATTGGATCTTTTTGTGTACTATACACGCAGAAACAACAAGTAACTAGCTGACAGGATCATTTCTTCATGATCAAGTTATTAAAACTAATATAAATGTCCTAAGAATTTAGATCAAAACAAGGTGCTGCAGATTTAATGTAAATGTACTAATGTTTCAGAATAAACTAAGAAGAAAGTTCACGCTTGCCAGTGTCTTTCCATACTTTAAAAGCTACGTATAGAAGTTAGTATACCAGCGAGTGTATAATTGATTACCTAATGGATCCACTGTAAACCTTAGTTAAGATAACTAAAAAGAGTTCAAGCTAAAAAGTTTGCTCAATTTTTTAAAGTAAATTAACTTAATTGTTTGAAATTAAGTACACTTAATACACATGAACAGATAAAAAAGGGTATTTGAATAAACTTTGTTCATAATCAATAAGCTTAATCAATTAAATTTATTAAATATCAAAGATCGGGCCACACGGTGGTTAGAACATTCGCCTCACAGCAAGATTGATTGATTCCTGAGTCTTTCTGTGCCCAGTTTGCATGTACTCCCCCAGGTACTCCCCCAGGTACTCCCCGAGGTACTCCCCCAGGTACTCCCCCAGGTACTCCCCCAGGTACTAAGTTGCCCATAGGTGTGAGAGTGTGTGTGTGGTTGTTCTTATATGTGTGTATGGAAGAGGAATAAAATTTAATTATTAAAAATTATAGATATCATACGTTTGTTGTGATTGACTGGCGACCTGTCCATGGTGTACCCCCCTGCTTTTCGCCCAATGTGTAGAAGTTGAATGAATCAATCAATATTATCTAAAAATTTACATTTAATATCAAAATATCATTCGTAAACATTGGAAATGAAAAGACTTCATATGCAGCTCCATATGCTTTGCAATAGAAAATCCATATTTCAATCAAAAGAAGCATTCAATCTTCATTATTAACGCCTTGCCATTAGCTTGTAAAAATGTAGAAATTCTGAAAGTATAAAACAAAATAGTTTTCTGCCCACCAACAAAAATAAATATACATGACCACAAAAAATGTTTTTTTGAAAAACTCTTACTCCTTTATCAGTAGATCATTTTAAGTCCTAGCAATCGGGGTGCTAGTGGCTTTCAGTCATCTAAGCCCAGTAACACATTTTAAATAAAGTTGTAGGTGTGAGTCATCTCTTTTGGATGATCCAGGTGTAATACATACATCATGCCAAATTTCAAAAGAAAAGCTTCATACATCCTGGAAATGTTCCTCAGAAAAATTTCAACTTGCAGCACAATTGCAATCCCAGCAGGGTGAAACTGAACAGTGGACCTTGAGTCTCCATTCACCATGTTTAGAAGAGCTACAGCTGAATCTGCAATGTCTGGCTTTTCCATCGCATCAGTTTAAAAAACATGAATTTCATGAACCTATAAATAATTTGATAAGTCAATAAATAAATATAAAACCAACATTCCACATTGATATCAAAGTGCTCCTGTATTAGAGGTGCAAAAGAAAAGAGAAAATGTAGTAATAAAGGACATGTGACAATGGGAAATACATTTATTCATTTATCATCTTTTATACTCACTTATTCCCGAACTTTTCAGGGGCTACAGGGGTCTGCTGGAGCCTATCCCAGTGCACACAAACTCCACACAGAAAGACCCCAAGCCCAGGATTCTAACCCGGGACCTCCTTGACGACGCTACGCCGCCCTGTGTGAAGAGCTGTGCGGTGGTGTAGTGGTTAGCACGTTTGCCTCACAGCAAGAAGGTCATAGGTTTGAATCCTCAGCTCTTTTGTGCAGAGTTTGCATGTTCTCTCTGTGCTTGCATGGGTTTTTTCTCACTGTCCCAAAACATCTACATTAGGTTGATGGGTGTTTCTAGGAGTGAGTGTGAGAGTGTGTGGTTGTTCATCTATGTGTGGCCCTGCAATGGACGCACTATGTGCACTAGGATAGGCTTCAGCCCCCTGTGACTGGGAGCTAGGGAATAAGCGGGTTACAAGATAAATAAATGAATAAAATGAACACAGATTACATAAAAAGGGGCAGGGTTATCAAGGTACAGCATCATCTCTTCTTTTCAAGACAGTTTAAAGATGTCTGGGTTTCGAGTTTATGGTGTCGGAATTTGGTCCTATTTTTGCCTGTATTTTTTTGTAAAATAATGCACCAAATGTTCTTTTATAGGTAAAAGATCTAGACTGGAGGCTAAACATAATGAACAGAAGTTGTTCTCTTTCTTGGCCAAGAGATCATGACGCATCAAATTTGGACTTGTCTGATTATAGAACACTTTTCCACTTTGAATCAGTCTATTTTAAGTAAGCCTTGGCCTACAAGACACATCAGCACTTCTGGTTCACATATGGCTTCCTTTTTGCATGATAAAGCTTTGGTTGGTATCTGCAGTCAATAACAATCATGCCAATGCAGAGATTTCTCATGTTTCCCTGAATCTTTTATTGTTATGCACTGTAGGTAAATAGTTGTCCTGTGTCACATAATCTTTGTTCTCTGTGTGTTCCTGTCACATGACCCCTTTGTCCATAAGTTATGTTCCTATTGATTTATCATATGTATTTATAGTCCTGGTGTTTCTCATTGTCTTTTGCCATGGATTTTGGTTTCGTCCCCGTACCGCACTCGTGAGTTTGTTTCTGTCAAGCTAAGTCAAGTCAAGTTTACTCTAGCCATGTTCATGTTTGATGGGCCGGTGCGATGCCTCTCGCTTTATGTGCGCTGGGATAGGCTCCAGCATACCCCAGTGACCCTAAATTAGGGAGAAAGCGGGTATAGAAGATGAATGAATAAATGTTCATGTTCGTTTGTGCTAGTGTTTAAGCTATGCTTTTTTCTTGTTGTAATTAAACTGCACCCTGGGGGTTCTAAAATACTACCTGTTCAGCTGGATTTGTTACAGCATTATAGTATTTTGTTACTTGTTTACTATCTATTTCATTTGTATTGCAAATGAATTGTCTTTTCCTTTTAACAATTTTAATTGTTTATTTTATTTATCAAATATATATATATATATATTTTTAAATACAGATTTTACTGTATAAAATAGGGTTGTTTATATGTTTATATTGATTACACAATGTTTACGTTTAAATTTAATTTAAGTTCTAATTTTAATAAAATAAATATAATAATATTTTAATAAAATAAAGAAAAAATAACATTAATCAATAAACACCAGCAATGATTAAGCTTAGCATAAATAACAAAAATATTGTCATTTTTATACGCATTTCTTATGCTCTTGGGTGTATGTCATACTTATTTCATATATTATTATTATTATGCTATTTATCAACACTTTAATCGTTCTATATTACTTAATAGCCCGCACATAAATTTAAAGCTATGATGCAATTATATTACAGCATAGTACATTTAAAGGTCATGTGGGCTGGGAATAACCCCAATGTACGCAATGCTCTTAATCCTCAGTCCTACTCCCTCCCAAAAGGCTATAGGGCTGTTTTGGGGGGTGTGTGACTGGGAGGGAAAAGTAGGGAAGTGCTCGACACAGCATACCATGTAAACACCGACAGGAAATGCTCAACATCTGTAAGTGATTTGCAGCAGTAACACACAAGGTTCTAAAAAAGAGAAAAGGAGAGAGAAAAAATAAAGAAAAAAAGGACACAAGCATGCTAGAGGAGGGAAATCCTAAGGAGACGACAAAGCCTGGAAGACGAACCTCATGCTGGATTAGAAAGAAGCATGTTCGAGTGGTCTTAGCCGAAACTCTCAGCACATTTGTCATGATGGTATGGTGACTCAATTCATGCCAACATAAACAAATTTTGAAACAGTTTAACCATTCTACTATCTGTTATTGTACTGTAATTGAGTTTTAAATACGATTACCAATACATAATGTCAGATTCATGTCCGGTCACATACAAATCATTGAAGTCAGAAGCCTATTTTTAGTAGTGGAAAGAAATCCAAAGAACAAACAATTGACCATGTATCATTTGCTGACTATTAGTCACAATTGAAATTCAACCCATTTTCTAATTCTGAATTTTAACCTGTTAAAACGTAAAAAATATTTGTTTTAAAGCAACTTTTATTGTTATGCTAGCTGCTGGAACTGCTGCTCATCTAACCTGACATTAGCAAAGAAAGCAGGACGTCAACTGCAAGTTGAAGAATATTATTATTAGCAAAGTGAAATTTACCACCTCAGCATATTATACTGTTTCCGTGAATGAGTTGCTAGTACAGAAATCTATTACCTAGAATCTTTTAATAACATGTACACTTAACTAAATACAATCTTGAAAATCTTGGACAACATTACACAAGGGCTGATAAAAGATCACAGCTAATTTAAAAAGGTTAGTACCACATAAACTTGATTTCTAAAATATGGTATAATATATCTATATATAAAATATCTTTAACAAAAGATTATTTAATCATGATATAACAGTGCAAATCTTAGTTTAACTATTATTGGAATAAATTTTATCTGGATAATATATCAAGGACTGAAACACTGACTGCACCTTGAACTGCATTTGTTTTGTCATCTGTTAACTTTGGCTACTTTGGACATTTACCCTCAACCCTATATATTTTTATTTGCTTTTCAGGTATTTGGTCTAGGATCTGTTGCTCAGGTGGTTACAGGTGGGGGAGTTTTTGGAGATTATCTAAGCATAAATCTGGGTTTTGGTCTCGGTGTAGCAATGGGGGTGCATGCCGGTGGAAAAGTGTCAGGTAAATTTTGTTGGTATTATTTGTATTGTTTTAATATTTTTTCATATAAATACAGTAAGGGGAAAATCCTGTGCTTATTTTGTATATTTGCCCAATCACGAAAATATGATTGGTTCATAACTTCCTATCCTTTCTTGTTGGTTTTGGCCTCATGTGGATATGCTTCATGGCTTATGTTTCCTATGGCTTCCTAGCTACATCTTTTACGCTATATGCTAATAGCGCAAGTCTAGTTTTAGTCTAGAGGTTATTGGTCACCAGCTCCCGAATTTGTGTTTCGTTTTTCAAAAGCCATTCGATTTTGTTTTCCGTTTGTTTCTTGTAGTCCTTTGTTTTTGTATAAAGACATGTTGCGGTTCCATCCTTTTCGTCCTATTCCAAACTCTCCACTGTGGCCACGACCAAGGAGCCGTTCAGTGATGCCAGGGACAGAAATGTCATGAAATTGTCCCGGAGTGGTCTAACCAGTCTTCAGCCATGAAAAATCTTTGAAGGGAGCTTGAGGTTTGAGTCAAATTTCAGCCTAGATATAAAAACTGTCCCATTTCTTTTCTTTGGGTTGGCTTATTGTATACCAGTTACATGCTATAGAACTGGTAGTGATGTATTTATTGGTAGAGACTTCAAAGCACTGTGTATGTTGCTCTGGATAAGAGTGTCTGCTAAATGCTGTAAATGTAAATAAGCGACTCGAAAAGAATCTATAAATATGAGTGGAACAAAACCCTTGTGCACATCTGTTGGCCAACTACAAGGAATGTCTGATCTTTGATTTTGTAACAAATGCTTTTCCACCAAGTATTAAGTTTTGTTTTGCAAAGGGGTCATACACTTATTTGACATATTGAAGTCAAATCAATTCATGTTTTGTTTAAAATGTGTTTCTTGGAATATTTTGCTGTTATTCTGTCTTCCACTAAACTCTCCCAATAAACATACCTATAAAATTATAGACCAATTATTTATTTGCCAGTGGGCGAACATACAAAATTATCAGGGGATCAACTCTCTGTTTCCTCATGTCCAAAAAAACAACTACATAAGACCATTGGGACAACAGACTAAAACACAGTGCGGAAATCTAGTATAGGAAAATAATCAACATTGTGATGGTACGATAAGGCTTGGCATGAAATACGATTATTGAACCTAAAGTTGATCATTTACTATTTTTAAGCATGTTGGTGTTCTGATCTTGTTTCCTCAGGCGCTCACATGAATGCAGCAGTGACTTTTACCATGTGTGTATTTGGCCGTCTGAGCTGGAAGATGCTCCCACTATATGTAGTTTCACAATTTCTGGGTTCCTTTATTGCTGCAGGAACTGTTTTTACCCTGTATTATGGTAAATAAACCTGCAAATTTATGTGTAAACACTGGACATATCTGCTAACACATTTCAACTTATAGATTCTATACATCACTACTGTGGAGGAAACTTCACAGTGTTTGGTCCTAAAGCAACAGCAGGAATCTTTGCCACGTATCCAGCTCCCTATCTCTCAATACAAGCTGGATTTCTGGACCAGGTAAGAATTTTGATAGAAAAGATATTGTTAGAGATGTAAGAACTGCCTTAATGTAAGAGAGAAAATATTTCTATATATCTCCCACACTCAGGTGCTTGGCACTGCCATGCTGTTGCTCTGTGTAATGGCTCTGTCAGATAGGAAGAACCAGCCTGCCCAAGCTGGTGGAGAGCCTATGGCTCTTGGAGCTCTTGTTTTGCTGATTGGAGTTTCTATGGGCAGCAACAGTGGTTATGCCATCAATCCTACTCGGGACCTGGGGCCAAGAGTCTTCACAGCTATTGCAGGCTGGGGATTAGAGGTTTTCAGGTAAATGATGTATACTGGATTATGATTCAAACAGAGGTGCAGTGATTGCAAAGGCAGATACATCGCACAAAACCTATACTGTCAAAAAAAAAGAACATACAAACTTCTAGCTTAGTAGATAAAGGTGTTGGACTGGTGATCAGAATGTCATTGGTTCAATACATGGCACCACCAAGCTGCTACAGCTGCAGCTTGATTGTAACCTTGGCTTTGGCATTACACACAAGATCTGCCTAAAATTTCTTTCTAAACAGATTATGCTGAATTGCGCTAGTTACCTTGCGACAAACTAGTATCTCAGTGTGTACCTTTTACTAATGCCTCTTTTTTGCTATTAACTTCAGATTTACAGGAATTCTGACTATTTCTCTTGCACTTTTCATTTACCACATGGTAAACAAATATTCTTTTTATTGTATTTTTACAGGGCAGGCAACAATTGGTGGTGGGTACCCTTGGTGGCACCAATAGTGGGTGGAGTGACTGGTGCTTTGATATACAAGACATTTGTGGAACTGCTTCATCCTAAGCATAGAGATAAAAACCACAATGGATCTTCAGAATTTATACCGCTGAATCAGTGCGAGAAAGACAATGCTGATGAGTGTGTGAACTGTTGACAAGAAAAATGAAAGTGGAACCATAAAAAAGGAATTTTTACAGTGAAACATTCAAGAAGTAGAGAAATACTATGATCAGTATGACCTGCCTGTTTCAGGAGATGGAAGATTGGAACAATTTTGGAGTTTCATTTTGCTGACAAGAAAAAAAAATTGTAGATCATAGAGAAAACTGATCTTATGGAACTGTTTTGTTTTCAATTTTCTTAAATATTTTTTAGTTTAATGCATTTGAAATAATACTGTAACCTCATATGCGTACAATAGCAGGTTCATGTCTTTATAAATTAAACCACACTGCATTGAAATTTTTTATTACATTTTAAGTTTAACAGACCAAGATATACAGATATCACAAGGCTGGTCACTGGTTTTACTGGTTGACTCTTCAATTTAATTCGGACAAAATCTAAAAAAAGTCTGAAAACCAGTAACTATCTCACTAATTTTAGTTTTTTCTTTTTGAAATAGCTTATTCATTGATTAGCGTTCATTGATTATGTGAATAAACTGTTGTCAAAGAAACATTAGTGTATTTAAACATGCACAACAATACAGTATTATATTACAATTTTCAGAGCTGCTATAGGATGGTTCTGCACCTTAAGAACCATCAGTGTTGACAAGTATAATTGGAGAACTGAAGTATAATTTTGTTTGAGGTTTCATCAATTTATTGTACACAGATTAAGACATCTTTCAACAAAGCCAGATTAAAGTGGATATTTTCCCTCATTTATCATGAGCCCTTGTGCTTCAAGGTAAATGTTTATGCACAAAAATTATACGGCACTTTTTGGGCAAATAAAATATTTGATCCCCAGTGCCTATGAGATTATTTCTTCATGCTTTGCTTGCCCTTGACCCCCGACCTTTGGTGGGACCTCCACCTGAAGTGCCCTGGCTCAGTTGCTTCTTTTTGGGAGCAGGAGATTTAGTTTTGCCTCTGAAAGCCTTGTCTAGGTCCAGCTTGTTCAGGAACATTCCAGTAGGTGTATCAGGATTGGAGTCACTATGGAATGTCAGAGGCTGATAGAGAGATGCCCATAGCTGTTCAAACAGAAATAGAGCAAGAGAGAGATGGTGGGGTGGATTCATTTATTCATCTTCTATACCTGCTTATTCCCTAATTTAGAGTCACAGAGGTCTGCTGGAGCATATCCCAGCAGACATAAGGCAAAAGTTTTTGACTACAATGTATAATGTACGCATGAAATGTTTTAAAAATATATTTATGCTTTACTACAATGTCTAACATATAATACATGTCAATTCTGTTTGAAAAAAATAAAAACAAAAAGTAGATCAATGAGTCAGTAAAATGTAGGGAAACGCTAGCAGTCTTTTAGCAGTTTTTTAGCAGATTATTGATCAGTAATATAGCCTGTCAGTAACATGGAGTGATATGACAATGAGTTTACTCCTACCTTGGCTTGTGGACTTGGCCCATATGGTGTAAAGGTATATTGCCACTCTGGCAACCCTAAATGTGTTATCATGAGCCTGTAGTATGCAGTGAAGGAGGAAGTCAGAAAGTGCCAGTATAGAGCCCGGTCCAGGAACCATATTTCAGTCTGCTCAGCCATGGTGTCTGACAAGTCCAGCCATTGAAATGATAAAAATAATAACAGGATGAAAACATTAACCATTAAAATAAACTGCTTTGCTTTAAATGCTTAATGTTTATCTTCTGATGAAAGTTTACCGGGAGTGCAGTTTTTGTAAACGAGACAGGTCCTGCCGTTTCCTCCACATGAATCAAGCTCAAAGATTCGGCTATGGGAATCAAAGTGAGGCTCTTCTCGTTCCTCTGTTCATACAGAATTAACAAAAAGTATTTCAAGATACTCATTTTGTCTGTGACTCACCATATTAAATATTCCAAAGAATTCCCTGGTACCTTCAAATTCATCCTTGAAATCAAGATCTGCTAATGTGGGTGCACTGGGGAGGGAGTAAATCTTAGACTGCACCAACAGAGAAAGCTTTGACAGGCTGTTGATTAACATGCAGCCAACCGGGACGGGCAGATCTGTAAAATAAAGTAATTCCTAAAATCAATCAACAATAAGCTTCTAGTAGGAAACTTCATTCTGGAGCAGGTCTTGTGTCAAACATGGTCTTGTCTCAAGCAATAGGCTGAGATCTGGCTGAAATCTGGCCAAATAAAAGATGGTTATTAATAACTTAAAAAAATTTTCTTCTTGCTTAAGCCCTGCCTTGGGTTGCTCTGCCAGAAGATAAAAAAATCCTGGTTCTTTACAGTAAAACAACTGAGTAAAAGATGTGTGTATTGTTAAATGAGTTAAATTAGATTTTATTTATTCATCATTTGATTTAAAAATATTAATTCATTCATCGGGGCAGTGCGGTGGCGAAGTGGTCATAGTCCAAAAGCATGTGCATTAGGTTCTCTAAAATTGCCCATAGAAGTGAATTGGCGTGTGTGTGGTGTGCCCTGCGATGGATTGGCAATCTGTCCATGGTGTACACCCTGCCTCTCGTCCCATGTGTCCAGCAGACCCCTGTGACGCAGAGTTCGGGAATAAGCGAGTAAAGAGGATTAATTAATTGTTCTGGCTACATGTTGGATTCATGTGTTTGTCTCTGTGATCCTGTCTCGAAAAAAACAAACAAAAAAACAAACATTTGTAGGGTTGAATAAAAAATACATCAAATCTCACCTTCCAGTTTGGAGTTCCAGGTGAGAGTAAATCCATCAGTGGTGAGATAAAAGTCTTTCAGGTCCTCCGGCAAAATGCAGTTGTTTTTCTAGAGAAACGACACAAATTTTTAACATTCAATTATGAAAATGCTCTTAGCTATCATATAGATGAAACCCACCTGTTCCCATGACAGGAGGCATCGCTTCTCTGCAGGTTTCCTCTCAACCAACTGCACATCTGACACACCAGGTAAACTTTCTAAAAAAGTCATTTAAAAAAATACATATATATTATTTGGGCAGCGCGGTGGCGCAGTGGTTAGCACTGTTGCCTCACAACAAGAAGGTCCTGGGTTTGAATCCCGGGC
>JAOTQW010063031.1:0-15242 GCA_026260075.1 Sisor rabdophorus
AAATATTTACTAATACAATTACTGTATTTGTTAATTTATCTTCTATACCCCCTTCTTCCCTAACTTGGGGTCACAGGGATCTGCTAAAGCCTATCCCAGAAAACATAGGGCAAAAGGCAGGGGTTTACCCTAGATGGCCCGCCAGTACATTGGAGGGCCACACACAGACAAACAACCACACTCTCACACTTCTCACAGTCCTATTTTTCACAGTTTTTGGACTGTAGGAGAAAACCAGAGAAACCAGAGAAAACCCATGCAAACTCTGTACTGAAAGACCCCTTGGCTAGAAATCAAACCCGGGACCTTCTTGCTGTGTGGCAACGGTTACTGTATTATAAAAAGTAAATGATTTAAAAACAATTTAAAACTTAAAATGATATAAAAACATACAAATGTAAAAATTTATGTAAGCAGTGTTTAAGTGGGATTAAATAATACAGTATATAGACAATAGTTTTGATTGTAATTCAAAAACAATTATAAAAAGGTTTTTTTTTTCTACCAGATTATAGAGGGCAGGTGTGGGGATTTTTTCCATTCAGCCACTGTAGTATTAGTGAGTTCAGGGGCTTATATCAGGTGAGGAAGGAGTGCAGTTGGTGCTGTTCAGAGTGGTGGATTTTCACAGTCTTTACAATAAAAAGAATTCCAACAATTTACAAACTTAGTGATGTAGCTAAGGATAAGGAAGCGTTCGAGCCATAGTTGATAGTGGGGTTGTGACAAGACACTTATCCCAAGAGACCAGACACAAGAGACCCATGAGACTGGGTTCACAAGAATGAGATGAGACAAGATATTTGGACTTTTATAAACAAATTCTCTATAATGAAATCCAGGAAAAATTGTCTTTTAATTTAACTAAGAAAAAAAATCTAACTTGTATTTTATTTTATTTTGTAATTTTAAACAAATTCAGGCCTTCAGGTCAATACATCCATCTTGGGTTGTTTTGCTGTGTATATTGTAAATGCAGATAGTGGATGGATCCAGTCCCCAAATCAGAACTAGTCACTAAGGCCTGCAGTAAAAATGTAGCCATGATTTATATGTTGCAGCCATTTTCATATCAATACATTCTCGTGAGACAGTCTGAGATCTCATCACACCCCTAGTCGACAGTGATGCCAGTTAAAACTTTGGTTTTAAAGCCAAAGGGCTATTATTTTAGACACACACACACACACACACACACAGTATATGCAAATCAATAGTAAATAAAAGCTGGAGACTTATAAATGTGTTTAAATATTTACCACATGTTTGGCTAACACATTATCTGTTTTTCATGCGTCTCTCTCTGTAATCAAACCGTCAGAAGAATAAAATAATAAAACTGTTTTTCCTTTTTTTATTAGTGTCTGGGATCCAGGCTCTGGAGACCCGAGCATTTTGTCATTGTTCCTGCTTTATAAGTAATTTAGTTCAGCTGAGGATTCCTAGCTGGGTTTTGATCAGGAGAAACACTATTCTGGCTTGATCTCTTGCCAATCTGTTATCTCTTCAGTCCATAGAGAGGAATAATAATAGATGTGATTCCTAAGCCTATATAGATCTTAAACCACAAAGGTAGGATTTTTTTTCTCCCTGAGATTGCTTCACAAATCTTGATGCTTTCTGAAGTGGTGACATCAGCCACTCAGACATTAAGGAAATGTACACAGGAGAGTGAGGGGGGGGGGGGGCAAGAAATAGAAGAGGTTCCAAGTTTCTTGACTTCTTCTACATAGGAGAGATTAAAGCATAGAATCGCACTAGTGCTGCCTTGAATTGGATCTTTGGGAGAATTTCAAGGATTTAGCTAGATAAGAGAGTCACCTACATGATAGAGTTTTCTCAAGAGACGAAGGAGAAATTTCAGTCCTGTTACGGTGTCAGTCAGGCAAAACCCAGTCGGTCAGGTGCTAAGACAGGCTGGTTCGGAACAAAGCCAAACACAAATGGACTTCAGGAAGGAGTAAATGTTAAAAAATCAGCACTGTGACTCAGGACAGCATCTCTAAGAACTCAGTGAAGCATGACTTTCTATGTAGGTCTCTTTAATAATAATAATAATAATAAAAAAATCCCCATGCATTAATCCTGCTGATCACCTGGAACTTAAATGCTAGTGAGGGGTTCAGTAAGTATATAAAGAGTTATCTACCCCAACACTCAGTTTGGGAAACAGTTTTCTTTTTGTTAAGCACTTTAAATGCTATTTACAGAAAGTAATCTTATCATTTAATGCACCATTTATCTTTTCTACTTATTTAGCTGTCTACTGCACACATTTTTGAATTATCTGTACAGTTTTGTGTTGTATTGTCTGTCTTTGCACTGTTCAGATTCAGTTAGATTAATGTATCTTTTAATACTGTTTTCTTGCACATCTCTTTTTTTGCACTGTCTGCATCAGTTTGCACACATGCACTTCTTTGTTGTCTTCTTCATTGTCTTGTGTAATTCTATGTTGTTTTGTTTAGCACCATGGGGTCGAAATATTGTTTAACTTTACTGTAAACTTGAGTTGGGTATGTGACATTGACATACGATTTGTTTTCTTTATTTTTAGTATGATAGCATCTAAACCTATAATTCATTATTTTAACATAGACAAAGCTTTGATATAATGATAGTGTTAAATGAAAAAAAGACTATGCTAAGATAAACTAAACAGATAGAAACATAAACTACTTTCATATAAAGCAGGTGGCATGTTTTGGAGTCTGTTATGTCTCATGCAGTGCAAAGAATCATTGCAGCTGTCTTTGGAAAGAAAAACCCAACATGACAGCTACAGATGTGATTTCGATCAGACAAAAATGCACACCATCTCTGTGCACTAGTATTCCGCTCTGACTGGAAAGTGATGACATTTTCAATATCATATAGTCATGTATACAGAAAAAGTGTTTAAAATAGGGTAATTTCTATTTAATTATACCTTGTTCACACCCTACCATCACAGGTTATAGCTACTCAGGGATCATCTTATGTCTTTACAAGCCGTAGCATTATGTAATTTTTTCATCACATTACAGTACAGCATGACAATGCTCCTATGCAGAAAGAACCTGAGCTCCATTAAGCCAAGGTGTGTTATAGTCACTTTCCCCAGGTCTCATTAGTGTTACAAGGTCTCAGGTGCAACCGGAGATCAGGTGTTAAATTGGTGTTATTGCTCTCACTTTCACTTACTGGCCAATAAATGATCAACATGGCACCGCATGACAAAGAACTCTCTGAGGATCTGAAGGATGGCTACAAGAAGATAGCCAAGACACTGAAACTAAGCTGCAGCGCGGTGGCCAAGACCATACAGCAATTTAACAGGACAGGCCTTCCCATGGTCGAACAAAAAAGAACAAAGTGCACAAGCTCAGCGTCATAGCCAGAGGTTGTTTTTGGGAAATAGACTTAAGAGTGCTGCCAGCATTGCTGCAGAGGTTGAAGGGGTCATTCTGTCGGTGCTCAGGCCATACGCCGCACACTATCAAATTGGTCTGCATAGCTATCGTCCAAGAAAGAGAAGCCTCTTCAAAAAGATGATGCACAAGGAAGCCCCCAAACAGTTTGCTGAAGACAAGAAGGCTAAGGACAAGGATTACTGCGGTCATATCCAGTCGTCTAATGAGACCAAGATAAACTTGTAAGTTTTAGATGATGTCAAGCATTTGTGATGGAAACCAGGTGGAAAGTAGAAAGACAAGTGTGTCTTGCCTACGGACAAGCATAGTTTCTTATGGTATGGGCATGAGTGCTGCCGGGACTGGGGAAATACACTTTATTGAGCGAACCATAAATGCCAACATGTACAGTGACATACTAAAGCAGAGCATGATCCAAGAAATGTTAGGGGTGTACTCACTTCTGTTACATACTGTATATCCTGTTGAAGTCAGTAGAAGACATTCTAAAATGTTCTTTTTTTTCCTATCTCCAGATGTTTAGAATGTAACATTTTATAGATCTATTAACATGGCTTTTAAATGCCAAAGAGAAAACATATGGCAAGGGTGGGACGGACATGCCGTGTCAGAGAAGCAGTGATACTTCTGCATAGCGAGCATAGTAGGTGGTCATGCTTTATTACACCTCGTTCACTGAGCGAATCCCACATGCTGAGAGCATGCGGGATAGAAACAGAGCTGCTAGATGAATTTCATTTAAAAGCAAATGTGCTGGCTGTTCCGAAATGGCCAATGGGAAAAACGTGTACCATTAGCCCGATGACAACTGTTTGCTGGATGAGAATGAAGACATCAGCCAACGCCAGTGATTTATCGCTGATATGGCTGAGAGGAAGTGTTTTATAAAGGCTGGCTTCAAATGTATACATACAGAAGGAAATAAAGTAGGTGAAAAATGCTACTGGTCTCTGCCAAGTTTTGAATGAGTCGGGAAGAAGAAGCAGCTGTTTGGAACTTTTATTCTGTATGCAGAGCGAGAAGGTGCACATGCTACACTTAATGAAAGCAATAAAAAAGGTGTCAGGTATTATTAATCTCATCTCATAATCAAAGTGCTGACTGGAAGGCAAAATCCTCACTTTATACAGTTAATCATCCCACAAATGTTGTTGATTGTTTGCTTTGATTTTTAAAATTACTTTTACACTAGAGATTATTTCCAACCAATCAACCAATCAGACAATTCTCTGCCAAAAGAGTTGCCCCAAACAGCACAATAGTCTCACAAAAGGCTAATGCTTTCAAGGCATTTTGGCAGATGCCCTTTTCCAAAATGATTGAAGTCTATTTAACCTCTGACTCCAATCACCACTATAACCTCTGAGCTCCACTTGGCCATTGCTGATAAATAACCAAGCAGCACAGTAGAATATCCTTTAAATTGTCTTTTACATTGTCACATTTAATTATCTCATAATTGAGACAGAATACATTCGAGCAGCTGGTGGTAAATGATTCAGCTTGATGGTGCTGTGATTCAATCAGATTAACATACCCAAACCACTGAATCTCCACAACAGGAAGTCAAGCAGAACTTTATTCATTTGTTTGTTTAAAAAGACATATCCCGATGCTAGCATCTTTTACTGATGTATTATGAAACAGATTGGTTTATCCAATTGTAACTATCATATTTAATTACATAGCAAGCGATCCCCCTAAATATGAGTGGGACTTTTTTTGGTGTCGGAAAAAAAAATAAATCAATGGGATAAAAACAGTCTGGAAAAAGAGCATGATTGTTGTTTGATGCGTATGAGTCATTAAGAGTTTATACACACTGTATGCTGTTATATACTGTTATTAAGGCAATAACAGTTGTCAAAACCTGGATTTCTGACATGATGATCATAACACCACAGAAGTCAAGGCGCTTCTGACAAGTGGCGGCTTGTTGATCCTGGGAATTTAGCCCATGATCTCTGTCACCATGCAAACACCTTAAACACTGAGTTACCAGTTATCAACCAAATTGTTTCATCCATACAGTAGAAACTATTCATTTAACATTTGTAATAAATAAACAACACCTATTGGTGGTTTATGGTCTAACACCATGCATAAAACAGATAAATAAGAAAATATCAATTTCTTCAAAGGAACCCCAAATACTCAGCCAATCCCTGGAAAGAATTAAAGGCAATCGAAAGCAATCATATCATTGCACAGATCTTCTTTTACTTCCAAAATGTGCAGCACACTTACACAATTAACAAAAGCAAATTAAACAGTCCAGCAGTCGTCTTCTGATGGGAATATAGGATTCAAGTACTCAATAAAAGATTAATCCATTCAGCTTCAAAAGCCATTTTCAGGTGTTCAGCCAGGCGTTTTTCGCTTGTGGTTGAGGAAAGAAAATGACCCCCACCCCCCCTGAACACAGGCAAATTACTATGAGTGGCATATAAAACCCATCAAATACATACATCATTATTCTACTTACATTTTAACGTGTTATTTATTTTCCCTTAAGAAAGTATGAGACTGCAAGTGATTATGTAACACACACACACCCTCATAGCTATTGTGGAAATCTGTTGCAACTGTTACAAATCCTTAATCTCAGTTTGCCAACCTGCAACAGACAATTGGGTCATATTATTAATTTTTGGATGCTTTTCAATGGCTTGATTTCAGATATAAGAGGCACCACAGATAATATTGGCATTGGCAAAATGCCATGGCATGATTCTGACTACATACCCCAAACTTTTAAACTTTAAAAGACACTTTACTGACTTTCTGCCAGACTTTGCTCATTGTGTTACAATATATATTCTGCTATTTAAACTGTCATTACACTTTCAGACCCTCAACCAGTCATAAATATAAAGATTGACCATCATGACCTTGGTGGCCCCTCTTTTTATTAGCTCTGTAACCTTTGACTGTGCATAAAGACAGAGCATACGAAAATGATTTCAGCAGCAGCAGCACTAACAAGGTATGGAGCCGGCCTGTGGTGTATAAAGGCAGACCAGTTTGCAAGTTTGCATATTAATAAGCTACCTTTCTACCTTATCTATTGACAAGTGTCCTTGAACGTGCGTTATCTCAGCCAGTGGTGTTGCCCCTGCCAAGATCTTATCAATTGTAGGCAATTACAAAAAAGTAAGGCGTAAGCTGCTTTAAGCAAATGTCAGCATCTTGGTAACCCCTCTCTACTTATATCAACTCTATCACATGTAACATCATGGCAGTCAGACACTTTCACAAGCAAGGATCAAGAGCCTGCTTTGGAAATGCAAACATGACTTGCTAGCATGCTGTCTGTTTATTGTTGCTTGGGCAATCGAAAAATGTGTTAAGTTTTTAGCGGGGCAGCGCGGTGGCATAGTGGTTGGCGAGGTCGCCTCACAGCAAGAAGGTCCCAGGTTCGATTCCGGGGCAAGGCTCTTTTTGTGCAGTGTGTGCATGTTCTCCCTGCGCTTGCGTGAGTTTACCCCGGGTACTTCGGTTTTCTCCCATAGTCTAAAAACATGTACATGATCGGTAATTCTTAATTGCCCACAGGAATGAGTATGAGTGTGTGTGGTTGTTCGTCTATGTGCAGCCCAGCTATGGACTGCCAACCTGTCCAAAGTGTACCCCTGTCTTTCGCCCTACGTGGACTGGGATAAGATCCAGAGTTAGGAAATAAGCAGGTCTAAAAAATAGATTAATCAATTACGGTTCAGCTGTTCAGATTGAGAAAATTTGTCAATTTTGATCCAGAGATGTTCAATATGACCCCTGTACACAAATTTTAATTTATTGTACAAAAAAATCAGAAATTACATTTTAACCATGTTGTATGCGCTGCCAAGAGTGTTATTAATGACATGAGCAACTGACATGCAGCCCTCACAGTGGATTTTTGCCAGGTAAATAAGCTAAGTATAGAATAAGAGAAACTTATTTTTTTGCTTTTTCTGTTTTTTTTTGGTTTGTTTGTTTGTTTGTTTTGTTTCTGGCTCTACTAACTTGAATGACCTAGTCATTATTCTCAGGGCACCGATGGTGCTTGGCATCCATCCAGCAAATAGCATGCCGATTCTAGCAGCAGAGGGGGTAGTGATATGCCCTCATTTGTGTGTGCTAATGGTCTGAGCCAGTAAAATTGTCAGATGTTTACTTTTGAGGATGCCGTTAAGGGCAAATGCCAACTGCAGGGTCTTGGCCATTAGGAAAGTTATCGAGCACAAGGCTGCCAATGATGGCACATAGAAACTGAGCGAGTGGCTGACAGAAAAGCTGAGCTCAAACATAGCATCACCACATCACTTATCATTAGCTTTGACGGAGAGATACGGTAATCCTGTCTGTCATTTCAGGCTCTCCAGTCCATCAAACAGCATATAAATGCCTATGGGATTTTAACAGCAATACTGTCTAAAATCTTGTCCTTGCTGTGTGAGCTAACTTAAAAGTCCGACCATGCTGACCTCTTAAGATGTTGATGTTGAAAGAAAGATGATGATTGGATATAAAAAATACACTATATAGCCAAACGTATCAAGTATCGCTCACCTGCTTTGACTTGCTAAAGAACTTTAGTGACATCTTATTGCTAATCTATAGGGTTCAATATGACGTCGGTCCACCATTTGCAGTTATAACAGCTTCAACTCTTCTGGAAAGGCTGTGCACAAGATTTAGAAGTGTGTTTATAGGATTTTTTTTACCATTATTCAAAAGCACATTTGGGAGGTCACAAACTGATATTGGATGAGAAGTCCTGGCTCTTAGTTTCTGCTCTTCCCACCAGTTTATCCACACTGGACACTGTTATCCATGACCCTTGCTCTGTGCACAGTCATATTGGAAGAGAAAGGGGTCAGCTCCAAACTGTCTTCACAAAGTTGATAGCATGGACTTGTCCAAAATGTCTTGGTATGCTGAAGCATTCAGAGCTTATTTCACTGGAACTAAGAGGCCAAGCCCAGCTCCTTAAAAACAACCCTACACCATAATCGCCCTCCACCAAACTTGGCACAATGCACTCAGACAAGTCCCGTTCTCCTGCCAAACCCAGACTCGTCCATCAGGGTGACAGAGGGAGAAGCGCGATTCATCACTTCGGAGAATCTCAGTGCTCTAGAGTCCAGTGGCGGTGTGCTTTACGCCACTGCACCCAAAGCTTTGCATTTCACTTAGTGATGTATGACTTGGACGCGGCTGCTCATCTATTGAAATCCTACTCCATAAAGCTCTCTGCGCACTGTTTTCAAGCTAATCTGAAGCCCACATGAAGTTTGGAGGTTTGAAGAGACTGACTCTACATAAGGTTGCTGACCTCTTCGCACTACATCTACATCTCCCCTTTTGTGACAGATTTCATACCAAGGCTTAGGTAGCTTCTTCCTGACAAACTGAGGTCCACTGAGGAATATC
Source organism: Sisor rabdophorus (assembly GCA_026260075.1). Taxonomy (NCBI): domain Eukaryota; kingdom Metazoa; phylum Chordata; class Actinopteri; order Siluriformes; family Sisoridae; genus Sisor; species Sisor rabdophorus. The sequence goes on from JAOTQW010063031.1 coordinate 8,829, forward strand.
AACTTGCAGCCAAATGGGTGATTCCTATGGATTGGGATGCAGTAATCAATGGGTTGAAGGGATAAGAAAGGATTTAGTTGCAGCAAGGTATATTGCGATATACAGCTGGAGCCAAGACCAAACTCAGCCACAGAGAGTTATTATTCTTTTTCTGTTAGCTTACATGTTGAGTGGTATTTCTAAGAGATATCACACAAGATGAGTTAAGCAACACGCATAATAATCAGAAGAAACCTAAATAACAACCAACACTACCGAGTATGATTCAGTACCAAAGATGTACTTGAACAATCTATGTGGACGTGTACTTACTTACTCTCAGAATAAGAACCCTTATTCACTACCATGTCGGGTTACAGAAGAGGTTATAAAATGCAAGGCTATTTGAGGAGAGTGGGCATGCAATGGTTAAAAACACAAGTTATGTAAATTGTATTTATGTTGGCTGTCTTTTTCTTTTTATATTCAAATCTTGAAAACAGCCAGGATCTTAACACGCTTTAAGAACAATCTAACCAAGACAGGTAGTCCAAAACAAGTCCCCAAAATTAACTTGAAACTTAAAAACCTTGCACAGTTTAGAAAAGAAACACATTTAAGTTAAAAGTAATATAAGCAATTTACTGGAAAAAACAAGGCAGCAAAGGGAGCGTTTAGGTCTCAAGTTGACATCAAGGGCGAGCTAACAATGCTGAAACTAGGAGTCATCTTGATTTAAAAAATCACAGAGATCACAGGAACAACCAGAACTATTCATTTATTTCCACAGATTATCACCATACAAAATGACATAAATCACGAATATGCTTTTCATTTAAAAAGCTGTCTATTAATCATTAAGAGAAAACTGATGTTTGTTCTCCATCTGCTCTTAAGTTAGTTCTCCTGGATGTACCTGGATGCACAATGCTAAATATTATTAAAATAAAAAAGCCATTACCATAACCTGCCTTACCTATTTGTCATGGCACAGAGTTTAAAATAAGCAGACAAACACATTTAAAAAACATTTAAAATACATCACAACATCCCCACTTTTCTCAGAATTTAGGGCAAAGCAATACTTATAGAAAACCTACCAAATCTTTTCAATATAAAATACGGCAAAAAAATGTAGTCATAAATCAGACACAGATTTGTGGGTCAATATTAGTACAAAAGAAAGCAGATGTGTAGTCAGAAGGAGGTTTAAAAGCAATAATCGTTTTCTGTCCGTCATAGGCTTATTACTTATCAAGCAATAGATCTGGACCGGGAAAGACCCATTTTAATTAATGTTCGCAGTCTCAGAGATTGGAAATTAATAGCTCTTTTCATTTTACTATCAAAACGTGCTGACAATTTAATATTAAAGCACAGAAAGAACGCTAGAACTGAGGTGACAGACACTTCCACAAGGTTTAAAATAATTACTTTGTTTCATAAGCAAATAGTTAGAAACATAATACGGATATACTTCAACCATCACAGCGACAGGAAGCTGATGCAATGATGATTTGTTATGCTGTTTATAGCAAAGCGAACAGCAATTGTGCTGGTGATTTATTGAGCGGCGCGCTTCATCAAGATAGCGAGATCAACAGGTCACTAAACCAACTAGTCAAAACACACAGAGTGTTTGTAACAGTCTATTTTTAAGCAAAAGGCTTGTTTTATGACCTACTTTTGCTTTGCAGCATGATCATGTTTCACATAAAAGGATGTGGATCAATTTATAAGAATAGCAAACGGTTTAGAATTGTAGATGCAGGCCATCAGAAAAACGACATAGACGAGCTACAAACAGGAAATCAAAGGGCAGGTGAGATGAAAATAGCTGCGGTGGCTATAATAATAATAATAATAATAATGATGATAAAAAAATAGAAAAAAACCTTTGACAACAAAACAACTTAGTGATGACAAGACAACAGGACACTGAGAAAAGACTTGGTAAGGCACAAAGAACACACAGGAGATTAAATAAACAAAATAATCAAAGGGTCAAAAATAGGGGTTAGGCAAAAAAGGACATAAGGGAAAAGCTAATAACAGGACATGTAAGAAGACAAGGCAGGAATCTGCTTCCAGGTTTTATACCATATAGTGTGTGAAACACTAGTCAAGTAGTATGTTCATATTCTAGGTATATGACCTAGATTCTAGGTTAAGATGTTAGAATGCTAATTGGAGAATCCAGATCTTCGTCTGATTCCCAGCACCACTAAGTTGCCACTGTTGGACCCCTGAGCAAGACCCTTAACTCCCAATTGCTCAGCTGTATAAAAGTCACTCTGGATAAGAATGTCTGCCAATTGCTGTAAATGCAAACGTAAACCCATGATAGAGATGACAACTTTAAAAAATAGTGAAGGCATTGAGGCGGCACATTGTGTTTTGTGGTTAAATTGACATTTTTACAATGTTACAAAATCCACATGGCAAATATAAAATGTAAATAAAAGAAATTTTCAATTATCAATTTGTTTGGTTTGTCCATCGGTTCTTCTAAATTGTCAATTTGGATCTAAAACATTTTATTACATCATTAAATGCAACAAACATATGGTGGAATATTAAAAGCGGTGAACAATGGATTTTCCATTTTTTCCCAGGCATTCCGAAGTCCCATCTGAAATATGAAGCCTAATCACATAAGCAAGACAAAGCCCCAGCATTGTGTTTCCTGACTTAACTGTGGGAAAAAACATAAACACATATGGAAACTATCATAGCACAGGAGAGCAAAAGCAGCTTCACGGCTCATGCTGAGAGAAAAAGTAACAGTAACATATGTGCGTCTGTGTGTATTACCTGGAGAATGTGTCCAGGAAAAAACAGAGAATGCCAAAAAAAATCCATCTAATATGATGTAAACTGTGGAAAAAATAAATCTAAGAAAATATGGCTGGATATAGTCTTTACACAAACAGTCCTAGAATGACATGAATCATTAAAGACATGGCGAGAATAGGTTTAAGGAGTTTAAGGAAGGTCAGACCGGGTATGTAGCTGTGGTCATGTACAAACAATACTCAGTGGACACTGGCACGAATGCTATAAATGCGTCCTTTCCGTCTGCTTGAAGGTGAACTGTAGCACAGCTGCCAATTAGGCATAACGAACATCGCTGTCTGTCACGTCTCCAACACCATCAACAGGGTGAAAGTGAGCACATCGACCTTATTGGCTGTGGAGAAAGTCGTTGTTCTGGACCACAATCTCATGTGCCTGGTTGTCACATAGGCGACGGGTAAGTGAAGCAGAGAAAAAAAAAAGAATAAAAAAAGGTGTACTAAATCTGACCAACACTTTCATGTTGGCTCTTGACATACCACAATGCGGCATGCTTTTATAGATTTATAAAACACCCAGAAATCCTTCCACAAAAGCCTGCACAGACATCCATCTTAAAACAATTTAAAAATCAGATTAAAAAGACGGACATGACAATAATTTAAGGCTCTGCCTGGAGTCTTTATTTCTTTCAAAGGAATCAATAGGGTTTTTTACTGCTTTTAATTAAAGCTCTACGTGCCTCAGGTAATGTTTATTACGGACGGGTGACTGCATCCAACACCAAGCATGCGCTTCTCAACACCCCTGGTCAATGTCCTGAAAAGACTTTTAATTGGAAAAAAATAAATATTTTTTCATGTTTGGAAGGCTGAAATGTTGCTTTATATATATATATATATATATATATAAATTTATAAAAGCAGTAAAAAACTTTTAAACTGTCTGTCCGATGTTTATTTTCCTAATCAAAGTCTACCAAGCTTTAAATAATGCCAGACCTTGCAGAATAACTCCTTACTTAGTATCGATTAGTCAGATATTTTTACATTAGAGAGACCCCAAGCCCGGGATTCGAACCCAGGACCTTCTTGTTGTGAGGTGACCGTGCTAACCACTGCGGTTCGCATTAACATGTTACAATTCTGTCTTACACGGTGGGTTATGCTCATGACACTTACGCACATATCCAATTTATTACTACGATCCCAGGATCTTCTTGCTGTGAGGCAACAGTGCTGACCACTAAGGCTAACCACGGTGCTGCTTACACAAATAAAATCTGAATTGGCTCACTTGATACATGCAGTGTAAATCCTTAGTTGTGGAGTAGTAGTGAAAAATGTAAAACTATAGTATAGGCTTTGTAATAAGACATATAAGTTTGTTGGTAAGTTGTGCTCAAACTTTCACAGCGTAAACAGAGCTTCATCAACGTGTCTTGTTATCTCGCTTTTTCTTAAAAAACTAAAAGCCGCAAACGTGATGAAAATTTGTCAGGTAAAAATTTAAAAATACCTGACTAATTGATACTGAGTAAGGAGTTATTCTGTTGTCAAAAAAATATTGATATAATCACAAAATTAGAATTGTATGCAAACAAAGAGGTCTGACTTAACCTCACTAAACTGAAACATTGACAGCAACTCATACCTCTTTAACCTATAAAAGTGCTGTGGGGTTAAAGGTTATTTTACGAGTAAAGTGAGGTGGGGGGAGTTTGGTAGTGCAGTGATTTCCAGTAAGGTTCAAAGAAACACCAAATTATTATTACTGGGGCCTTGATTAAAGCCCCTAATCTCCAATTGGTCAGTTCATTCATTCATCATCCTGTCCACCTATTCCCTAATTCGGGGTCACAGGGGTCTGCTGGACCTATCCCAGATCTTTAAGGGCAAAAATGCAGGAAGGGTTATCACAGGGCCACACACTGTTTAGAATCACTAATCAACCAAATTAACATGTTTTTGGACTGTGGGAGGAAACCAAAGCACACGGATTAAACTCGCAAGCATATGGAAAACATGCAGGCTCCGCACACAAAGCCCGGGAATCAAAACGGCGACCTTCTTACCTAAATTCTAATGCTAACCAATATGCAACCATGCCATTGTTTGGTTGTATAACAAATACAAATGAATAAGACTACATCTGGAATGGGGGTTTCTTTCTTACACAACTGGGCAATTAGGGGCTAAGGGCCTTGCTCAGGGGACCCAGCAAAGCCACTCAGCAACTTGGTGGTGCTGGTAAGCGAACCATGATCTTTTAATTAACAGTCCAACACCTTAACCACTGAGTTACCACTTCCCCCACAACAAATATGAAGGTTTCAATACGTTTGGTCAATCAAAGTTAATCAAATAAGACAAAGTTAACTTAAAGGTTAACACTAAAATCAGTAAAGATCTGTTTTTGAACTAGAAGCACAAAAACCTCAGGACATGCTGACATAATCAACAGTATTTACATTAGATTATATTCTATTGCCCAGACTGCCTTACATTTATCTCATTTATTCAGCTTAGCAGCGGAGATGGTAAGGGTTCAGGGGCATAGCAGAAGCAGGTTAGGTTGGTGGACCTGAGATTTTGGGTACTCAAAAACTTTCCGATCAGCAGCAAGCAAGCAGGCAAGCAAGCAACTCAAAACAGGGAGCTTTACACTAAAATCAGTTAATATTTCATAGTTTTATCATCAAAAATGTTTTATAAAATAACCTTAAATCTTATTTAACTTTTTTCCAAAGATGTACCCAGTTACTTTGTGCTGGCAATAATAATATTACCATTATTATTGAAAATAATAATAATAATAATAAAGTAGGCAAAGTTTTTAAAAGATGAAGTAGGAAGCCTTATGCATTTTAATCAGTACATGTTTTCTTAGTAAAAAAAAAAAATGCATAAGGACATGAGGTAGGCAGGAATTTGGCAGCATGCCAGATGGACCAAAGACGAGGCGTTGTGGGAAAAGACAGGAAAAACAGCATTAATGAGGAAAGAATGAGCTGAACGGGCAGGCTGCAGATGAGGACAAGTCCTGCTTTTCTCCTTAAAAAAAAGAGTGAGACTGTGTCTAAAATAGAACGAAAGAGAGAGAAAGAAAGAAGAAAAGAAAGGCAACAGAGAGCGGGGCATCCTCTTGGATGAAAGCATACTGGAGGGAGAGACAGGGTATGATGGTCAGGCAGGGGGACGAAGGTGAGTTGAGCTTTGCAGTAGCTCATTAGAATGCAGGACAAGACCGAGCCGTCTTCCTCCTGGGTCAGAGACGACGCCTGGCACAGTCATGACAGAGAGAGGTGACACTTCTAATGCTCGTTTCACCTGGCAGAAGCCATGCATGACAGCGACTATTATGAACTTTAGCTTGGGTTCACCCAGTGCATCAGTCTGAGCTTCCAATAAGTTGTTTTCTTTTAAAGCTAAGCTAAAGAGGAAGAAAACTCTCTAAAGTTCCTCAGTTTTGCTTAAAACTTAATAGTAACTAGCACAACCATAACATAGATAAAAAAATCAGATCGCAATCATAACACTCTCCCAAGAAGGGCTTTGAATATGCATACGCATATTAAAGGCACAGGGGGCGGCGCGGTGGCGCAGTGGTTAGCACCGTTGCCTCACAACAAGAAGGTCC
>JAOTQW010063060.1:0-15232 GCA_026260075.1 Sisor rabdophorus
GACCTGTCCAGGGTGTACCCCCTGCCTTTCGCCCTATATGCGCTGGGATAGGCTCTAGCAGACCCCGTGACCCTGGTTTCAGGAATAAGCGGGTAAAGAAGATGAATGAATATTTATCTACACATATTCCAAACAGGCTACTCTATAAGTTTTTTGCCCACAGCCTAATGATTTATTTCTGGAGTTTTCTGGAGTATTCATTCTTATGAATGTTTTTATACATTTTTATTTTAGTTTATAAAGTGTAATGAAAGTTAAATAATGTAACCTTTGTAGGTTTCTAACGTATATGTGTATGAAAAAAACGAGGGCTTGAATAAAGTTTGTAGACCCTTTGTAGAACAAAAGCCAGCCAGGTTATAATACTGTTAATGTTGCTGCAGTCGTGACGCAGCCCTGTTTTCTTTTTTCCTGTGTCATTGTCGATTGGTGACGCACAAGCAATGCAAAACTCCTCCATGGTTGACTTGCCTTTAGGCCGTAGGCATTATGTGCTTTTGCTTGGCCAAAATGCGCCTTTGTGCTGGATGTTTGGGACAAATAGAAGCCATCAGTGTATATAAATGCTGTTTGTTGCATTACTGTCATTGTGACTTAAGCTTTTGGTTTGTTTAGAATCATTCATTTATTTATTCATTCATTCATCTTCTATACCTGCTTATTCCCTAACTTGGGGTCACAGGGTCTGCTGGAGCCCATCCCATGTCGCCAGTCTATTAAGGAGCCACACACATAGACAAACAACCACACAACGCACACACCCACACCTATGGGCATTTTAGTATCACCAACTAAACTAATGTATATGCTTTTGAATTGTGGGAGGAAACTGGAGTACCCGGAGAAAACCCACACAAAGGGAGAACATGCTAACTCTGCACAGAAAGTCCCTGGCATCGAACCCATGAGCTGAAAACTACAACACCGTGCCACTCTTCTTTAGAATCAATGAAAACCAATTTATTTGGTCCAACTATTCAGCTCAGCACCATTATATTCAGTGCTTGCTGATAAGCATCTGTCTAATTTGACCCACATCGTTCTGATCCTGAGCATTTAAGAAACAGGACACTCTGTTTCTGGTGGTCTCTGTGGCAATACGCCACTTTATTGGTATGTGTCAGATAACCATACCACAGAGATTTGTGAACTGATAGATAGAGAGAGAGAGAGAGAGTTAGAGTTCACGTTCAGTGTCATGCCGTGATTCTGGTTGTTCTTTCTATACCTTTATGCTTGAGATGAAACTTGACTCTCTGACCCTGATTGTATCAGACAAGAAAACCTGGCTTGACCTTGCACAGAAGGATTAAGTATTTGTCATTAATTTTTGTGTCAAATATATAACCATTCATTCATTCATTCTTCTTTTATACCCACTTATTTTATAATTCAGGGTCACAAGGGTCTGCTGGAGCCTATTCCAGTGCACATGGGGCAAGAGGCAGGGGTATACCCTGGACAGGTCGCCAGTCCATCGCAAGGCGTACATACACTCACACTCATTCCTATCGGCAATTTAGAATCGCCAATCAACCTAATGCACATGCAAGAGAGAACAGGCAAAGACCCGGGAAAAAAACCCATGACCTACTTGCTGTAGGGCAAACGTGCTATTCACTACGCCACTATACCGCCCCAATATATAACCAATTGATCATATTATGTTTGCAGGAGTATAGATATAGGTCTAGAACCCTACTGAGCAAGCCTATGAGCAAGATGTCTTCTTCTAAACCAAGCTTCTTTTTCCACAAAAATTACACGAAATAATGTAATTATAAATGTCATCAGTGTATACTTAATGGTTTTAATAAGCTTAACAGGGTAATGAAACATTAAATGCATCAATGTTAGAATGAAATCCCTAGACAGGGGATACCTACAGTATAGATCTTTGGTAAAGCCAGTAAACAAATAAACAACTGGAACACACATTTAGTTGTGCTGGAAAATTAGTTGTTCTTAATATTTTGTGAGCAAAAAGTTTCCGTTTAGCATTAGTGCATGCTTTTTCTAATGTTTTTGATGCCATGCACCTTATTGGGAGTGTCCTTATTGGAAGCTTGTGTTTTAATGTTCCAGGTGTTTCTTTGAACTGTAGCAGCATGTTTCCTAATGCGCTTCTTTGGACTTACTGAGTTCATTCATTTACATTAAACAATGAACACACCTAATGCTTATTCATCAGTCACTATAAAGAACTTGTGTGGTCCCTGGAACTGGAGATGAAAATTGGCTGCATTCACACAAGATTATAGCAATAGAAACATTTTCAAATATTGTTATGGATTTAAAAAAACATCATGAACACCGACGAATGTGTGTATTTTCCAAACTAGTGCACACAACTGTTACAGGTACACAGTTTCCAGCATTGCAATGTTCCATTGTGACACTGTGAGCGATAAAAAGCCATGGTGTGAAGCTTGGTGTGGACAAAATCGAGTGTCCTCACCCTACTTTCGTGCCTTATCTTACCTAATGTGACTTGATGGGAAAATAAACAATGCCACATTACAAAATCTAGTAAAAAAAATTGTTCGCACAACTGTTAGAATTAGAATATTCCCCGCTAATCCCGGAGTACTCCTCCAGGTACTCCGGTTTCCTCCCACAGTTCAAAAACTATATTCGGTTGAATGGTGACTATAAATTGCCCGAAGGAGTGTGTGTGTGTGTGTGTGTGTGTGTGTGGTTGTTCGTCTATGTATGGCTCTGCGATGGACTGGCATGTGTGTGTGTATGTATGTATGTGTGTGTGTGTGTGTGTGTGTGTGTGTTTGCGTTTGTCTAAACTGTAACATTATAACTACGTTATTACAATATTATGCTCACACAAGGGTGGACAGGCTCGATTTCTGATTAGCTAATTATATTATAATGATAATAATGTAAAAATCAAATGCCACTATGGCAGTGTCACTGAAAAATCTTCAAAATAATCTGCAAGAATAACATGTTCAAAAAACCAGATGTATCATAAAAACTTCAATTTGAAGATTTTTTTGATTCGTCTGCTTTTACCCCATAGCTGGCGCTAGTTAGTGAACTATGATTAAATCAAGTGACACACATTTTTATTTATGTTTTCTAAGAATCAAAATGGCAATTCTGTGCCTTAGGTACACCTCAGTGTGGACCACATAGGCTCGTCTGCCTGTATAGCCTGTATGTAAAAAGCCATGAACAAAACAGTAGTTTGAAAAAGTGTTCATTATGAGCTTTTCTGCTGCTGTGCACTTTGGTTACACAGCAAAGACACATAATTCATATGTTGACTTGTGCTGTACTTCTATTTTGCTGACATCACTTGTCAGACCAGATCTTTGAGGGGTGAGTGTGTGATGAGCATCTCTTTTTACATGTTTACTGTGGGTTTTGTGGCTCTTTTTGTTTAGCTGACTGTCCAGGTTTTACTGTTGTTAAAGCAAACAAAAAAGCCTAATGGCTGCAGGTAGTTACTGGTTTAACTAAACAAAGTGGTTGGAAATGGCGGAGGTTGTTATGAGAAGGTTTCATTTTTAAATTAATTCATAAAATGTCTGTCCACTTAGTTGTTAAGTTGTTGAATTGGTGATCAGAAGATCATGGCTTCAATACTTAACACCACTAAGCTGTCATGACTGGTTCCCTAAGCAAGGCTGTTAACTCTTACCTGCTAAGTTTTACATTTTAGATATAAAATAGAAGCTGTTTGCCTAATGGCAGAAATGTAAAAGTAAATGTGGAATACTGTGGAAATGCTATAAATTTTTTTCGCTAGTAAAATATTGTGATTTTCTGAAGCTGTTTTAAGTAAATGAGGGATTGGATGCTAGTAACTAGCAAGTACAGTAAATGCTTGTACTCTATTATACATTTATACACTCAGCTAGTATTCTAACTAAAGCTTTTTGTTTTCAAAATGCTGGAGAAGAAATCCTGCTATAGCTTAACATAACAGCTGTATGTGACTTTGCCAAGTAGAATGTGATCCTGGATGAACATCCTTTGGTTATCCTGAATCAAAATTTTAATCAACCAATCATAACTATCAGATGTCATCCGCATGTGCCGACAAAACCATCTATTTTTGATTTCTTTTTTTTTGTTTATAAAAAAAGGTTGGATTGCAAATAATACAAAAAATATGTGTACTGCGAAAATATATTTATGCCTTTCCTTATTTATGTAAGTAAATTTACATATAAATATATTCACAATTGTATTTTTATGTTTTATTCTAAGACTAAACATTGATTTTATTATTATTTTAACACAGACAAATAAAAGAAAGGCTAACAAAATTCTTTAATACTGCTCCTTAAAGGCAAATCCAATTATTTATTTAAGATTATTATTTCAAAAACTGAAAATGTATATTTATTTTACTAGCTGTACTCATTCCACAAATTCAGACAACACTTTATCTGCCAACTGAAATAATTTTTTTCTTTATCTGTGCCTTTTTTAGGACCCAGTTCAAGAGTGGGGTGAAGAGTTTGAGGATGGCGCTGTGTTTGGCATCACACTGCGCAGAGAGCGGGTGCAGCAGTCAGACGAGGTGGCCGAAGCCTCTCCCTGCTCTGCATATGTTCAGTACCGTACAACCAAAGTTCGGAGGCTGAAAGCAGCCACACTGAAACATGTTGTGGATCATCTGCTGGATCCCTGCTGCCAAGAACAGGACTATGGAAGGATACTACTTTCTACATACCGCACCTTTGTCAGCACCAACAAACTCATTGAACTGCTTTTTCAGAGGTTTGTGTGTCTGTGTGAGTGTGTGTTTGCAAACTGACTGCATGTAATTATGGGTTTTATTATTATTATTAATAGTAGTAACATTTTGCTAATCCATCTGGAGTTCCTGCTTTTGTAATAACTCATTATTATTCAATGTATTTCATATCGTTGGACAATAAAAAAAGTAATCTAAACTGATATTTATTACTTCTACATGACAATTTTTTGCTGTCGTATAATAATTATTTTTTTAAAGATGAGGGGGCATTTTATCTTTTTTAGGATTTTTTATCATTTATAGAAAATACAGAGATAAAATGAGGGCCATAGAGAGGGGAGTTCAGAAGTCTTAAACCACTACATCATATTTTCAAATTTTAAGTCATATCACCCAGCCTTGCTATATTACTAGTACACTGTTGCTCTCTGATCCCTCTGTGGCCCTGGTGTTCCTGTGTTTCTGAAGATGCTGGAAATCTCTGTACTTGTCTACTTTATGACTTTTTATCCTCCTTTACACCAAGCATTGATTGGGAATTCTAAATTGCCCATGAGGTGTGTGTGTGCGTGGTTTCCATTTTGTCCCAATGACTGGACTCCAGCAGATCCCCATAACCCTGATTAGAAATAAGCAGGTATAGACAATGGATGAATGTTTTTTGGTAGACTACTAGAAAGGCAGCATTGATGACAGCATTGATTATAAGCATGTCAATATTTTTTTTACAGATAATTCTTATTCCATAGTACTACTAAGTATTGTCTTTAGTGTTACTAATAAGTTATTGCTCAAACAAGACAAGTTAAGGGATTGTATCATCAGTCACTGTAAAGTTTTTTCCCCATGTTTCCCATTTTATACAACATAGTTTAAGTTTACGGTGGCACGGTGGCAAAGTGGTTAGTACAGTTGCCTCACAGCAAGAAGGTCCCAGGTTCGATTCCGGAGTTTGCATGTTCTCTTTGTGCTTGCATGGATTTACTCAGAGTTCTCAGGTTTCCTCCCACAGTTGATTGGTGATTCTAAATTGCCCATAGGAGTGCGAGTGAGTATGTGTGTGGTTGTTCGTCTATGTGTGGCCCTGCGATAGGCCCTCCTGTGCACGTAGTGACCCTAAGTTAAGGAATAAGCAGGTAAAGAAGATGAATAAAGGTTTAGGTATAAGGTAAGTTAAAATAGTAGTTTATAATATTAACCAAACCATCTTTTCTCTCTTTTAAATAGAGACAATCTTGACTCTGAACTGGAGAACAGCATGTGCCATAAGAGGTATGACACGGGATAATGGTACAGAACTTAGGATCTCTCTTTGTACAGATTTTAGTTTAGGAGTTTGTCAATTTTTTGTTTCCTTTATCTATATTAATAGAAGAAAAGGTGAGAAAATGACTGCTTAGAGCTGTTTTAAGCAAAATTGATGTTTTTTTCTGGATGTTTCACTTTATTATACATAACTATAAATAGCTAAAAATGTATATAATGTGTAATAAAAAATTCTCCCTATACAATTGACACCCAAGTTTTTTGTTAAAGAATTATAGGAAATGCTGACTAATTGTTTTTGCTGTTTTTCTTTAGCGCACTATGGAATCTACTTCAGACCTGGTTGGATGAGTTTGCTGAGGATTTCAGGGATCCTCCAATGCACGCTTCTTTACGTGTTATGTGCCTGCAGCTGAGACGGCACAATTCTCTATTAGCTCTGGCCAAGTGCTACGAGGATCTACTTAAGAAATATCAAGTGGAAGGTCAGAGCTTTTACTGTTTAATGTATTTAAGTCAACTATATTATGCAAATCTACTTTATTGTAACACCATTCAAAGAAGCAAGGCTTTTTTTATCTTTCAGATGTGGTGAATAAAGATAAAATGGAGGGGAAACAGGAGCATAAGTTAAGTCAGGAAGAAAAGGATTTGGATGATGGAAGCAATCAGACAGACTTTATAGATTTCTCAATCACAGAACTTGCAGAACAGCTCACCAAACAGGATGCTGTAAGTGTTGATTGACTAATAACAAGATAATATATAAAGTAAGTTTTTTTATTCTGAATACACTACATAATATACAGTTTTATAGTTTAAAAACTAAATTTAGTGCACAAATTATGCACTTATTTAGTTAAAAAAAAAAAAAAATAATAATAATAATAAAGTGTAAGATGTGTGGACACTGTAATGTGTGCACTTGATTGCTAAAGTCAAAGCTTGTGGTTCCGAAAAAACATCTTAGTGTTCTATACTGTCCATCTGTTTTTACATCCAGTGTCAGTGCCCTGTAGCTCCACCCCTTCATGTACATAAGCACAGATTTAAGTACCACATTGTAATGTTTTATACACATAGATGGGAATAATGGCGCTTAAAAAAAAGGCAATACAATGTTATTTTTTTCAGTAATTCATACTCGAACATAGTTAATTGATGATAACTAGTATTTATGTGTGTGTTGGTGGTGGGACACAACCACATAACTGATGATTAGATTCGGAGTAAATTTCCTTTTTATTGGTGTAAAATGCAAGAAGTTTATGTAACATGCAATTTACGGCCAAGAAAAAAGAACTCTATGATGATGAAGATTAGTGTTTAATCTCATTCTCATTGAAATTTTATTTTATTCTATTTATTGTCCATTTTACATATTTAATCTATCTATTGGGGAAAATTCCCATTTTTAAGCATTTCCTTTTAAAAAGAAATTACTTTTTTAATTACTTCTCTTGGCAATTAGCTACTTTAGTTCAATTACTATATTACTGGTAATATTCCCATTACTGATTATGGGAATATTACTATTATTATTATTATTGTTCGTTGTGTGATGCACCTCACATTTAAGTTTATTCTTTAACTGTATTGAAAAAGGAATTTACTGAAATTGTTACCCCTCAACCAATTGAACATTTTTTACCTTTTGTTGGCTTTAATTATTAGCAAATAAAACTTTATACCTGCACGTGTCTCTGTGTATGGTTTGTAGGAGCTGTTTTTAAAGGTGGTACCTTTCCAATGTCTGGGGTGTGTGTGGTCTCAGAGAGATAAGAAGGAAAACCCCTCGCCGACCATTAGTGCCACTATCTCCCAGTTCAACGCCATTACTAACCGCGTCATCACATCACTGCTTTGCCCCTCCACACTTCCCTCCTCCACAACATCATCCACCCCCAACCAGAGAGCAAAAATCATCGAGAGATGGATACGAGTTGCACAGGTTCCAATAGATATCTTTGATTCTATATAAAAATTGATTTTACTACCACTTTCAGTTTACTTGCTGGATCTTCAGCCCAGTATTTTCAGCTCCTGTAGTAAATTTGTGAATTCAGTCCATTGCTGTCCAGAAAACAGATGATACTTTTTAAATGTGATCTATTTTCAGGTTAGTGGTAGTTTCTACAGTTTCTGCTTCTGTTTGTTTCCATAGGAATGCAGACAGATAAAAAACTTCTCTTCTTTGAAGGCTATTTTATCTGCACTGCAGTCCAACCCGATTTACAGGCTGAGGAAGACCTGGGCTGCAGTGAGCAGGTACACACTAAACCCCCACTCTCTTAAAACATTCATTAAACACAATAGTAAAAAGTCATAAAAAGCTTAACTTAAAAATAACTAAATAATATGCGTGGTGGCATAGAGGTTAAGGCACGGTTGCCTCACAACAAGAAGGTTCTGGGTTCGAATCCCGCGCTTTCTGTGCGGAGTTTGCATGATCTCCTCACGCTTGCGTAGATTTCCTCCGGGTACTTCACACAATCCAAAAACATGTACATTAGGTTGATTAGTGGCTCTAAATTGCACATAGAAGTGAGTGTGAGTGGTTGTTTGTCAATATTGTCAACATTGGCAATATTTATAACAGTTTGTGTTTGTTTTTTTCTCCAGAGAAAATCTAAGCACATTTGAGAACCTGTGTGAAACTTTTCCAGATGAGAACTGTGTCTTGACCAGCAGAGAAATCCTTGAGGAGGTGTGATTATATGTTAATCCATGTCAAAAATTTCAGACTTCAAGCCATGTTGAAAATATGTCTTACACAACCCCTGAAGAAGTCTTTTGGGGCAGGGTGGTGGCGTAGTGGTTAGCACAGTCACCTCACAGCAAAAAGGTCCTGGGTTTGATTCCTGAGAAAGGGGTCTTTCTGTGTTTTCATGTTCTCCCTGCGCTTGCGTGTGTTTACGCAGGGTTCTCCGATTTCCTTCAATAGTCAAAAAACAAGTACATTAGGTTGATGGCTAATTCTAAATTGCCCATAGGAGTGAGTGTGTGGTTGTTCGACTGTGTGTTGATGGACTGGCGACCTGTCCAATGTGTACCACTGCGGCTCCAGCAGACTGCAGTGACCCAGTAATCAGTAGAAGCTGTGTGTTTTTTAACATTCTACACACTTCTGGAAATGCGTGCTACTTGATTGTTGCATGTTGCTGTGGGGATTAACTTTACAAAATGGTTAATGAGATCAGGCAAGAATCCTTGGTGGGGTGGGTTTTTTAGTTCAGCAAATAGTTCAGTAGGGTTGAGAACAGGGCTCTGTGCAGAACACATAGAGTTCAGGTTTTTTAAACAGTATTTAGGACTCTCTTTAATGCGACCACAAAGACACTCTTGTGCTTCTAACAGTTTAGAGAAGACACTTATTTGTTCTGGATTCGTAAGGTGTCCAAAACATTTGGTCATGTAGTGTTATTGAACATGTAGTGTTTTTAGTGTCTTTATTTGCTGACAAACATGTCCACTATTTCAACAAACTATTCCAACAAATGGAATTGTAAATGTTTTTAATCAGCATTTTTTTTGTTCTGTACTTCGGCTCAGATTTCTAGAATACAACGTGCTTCTGCAGCACTTCAGGTCTGAGTTTGCATCTCGCATGTCAGTTTTGCTAACTCTTAACCCGTAAAACACAGTATGTTTGCATGAATCAGGTTTAAACTGTTTTCTTACTGTCACCGCATCATGCTATGATTCACTGTGTGTCTGCCTGCGTATTTTCAGGAGAAAAAACATTTCATATTTTGGGTGTGTTTGTGTTTGTGTATGTGTCTAATATATATCTTTGATTGTTTTTCAGGATGGGAGCCAGGCAACTGTGGACAATATTTTACCCAAGACATCCAAGCAGTGTCCCATGTCCAAGCAGATGGTAAAGTCTTTAAAACTCATGCAAGGACAGTTTTCATTTAAAAATATGGGAACCGGTAAATGGAAGCCAACTTTTTTGCACATTATATTGGATATCTGGAGAGTAGACAAAATTATTTGTTTCATGTCCAGTTACACTTTTTTAAAGAGAAATTGTGTGTTGTTAACAACATCCTCTTTCTCTCTTTCTCTCTCTCTCTTGCTCTCACACACACACACACACACAAACACACACACACAAACATTTCATGAACGAAATAAAAAACACTTTGCTACTTCAGTGCATTTGAACCTGAAGACACAACTAGCTTTTACCCTGGGATCTGTCGTCCTATGTTCTTCATGTCTCCTATTTAGTCTTCGGTCTATCTGACTATTACAACTGTACTCTTACTTTTTCTTGTTTTTCTTGTTACTATTTTTTAAGCACACAATTGTAAAGGTTGTCTTTGTATAATTTAGCATTTCATTAACATTAAAGTCATTAAAGTTTGTGAAGACATGCTTTGATCTTGATCCCACTAAACTGCAATGTGATTGTAATGTAAACATCAGCGGTTCCATGCCCTAATGCTCTGGTGACTAAACAGGCAAATTTCTTTAAACTTGCTGTTAATCTTGTAAAACTTTATTTCAGGAAGCATGAAGGCTATCATAACAGCAAAAAGACCTAAATGGAAAATAAAATGTTGAAAAGTGTTGACGTGTTTCAGCCTTATAGAGTAAAATAACTGAGAGATCTGCAATATCCTTCAATGTTAATTTACAATTGACATGTTTGTCAGACCACCAACAATGGCGCTGTGCCTTACCTGGGAACCTACCTCACTGTGCTTACCATGCTGGATACGGCTCTGCCTGATACTGTGGAGGTATGTCTGAAATGCTGCAATTTACATCCCTTTGACTGCATTGCGCTGTGGTGTGGTGGTTAGCACGCTTGCCAAACAAAAAGGTCCCGGGTTCGATTCCTGGGCAAGGGGTCCTTCTGTGCAGAGTTTGCATGTTCTCGCCGCGCTTGCGTGGGTTCTCTCCGGGTTCCCTGGTTTCCTCCCACAGTCCAAAGGCATGTACATTAGGTTGATTAGTGACTCTAACTTGCACATAGGAGTAAGTGTGAGTGGTTGTTTGTTTGTATGTGGCCCTGCGATGGACTGGAGACCTGTCCAGGGTGTACCCCTGCCTTTTGTCCTATGTGCGCTGGGATAGGCTCCAGCAGATTCCCATGACCCAGAGTTAGGGAATAAGTGGGTATAGAAGATAAATGAATGAACGTTATTTTAACAATCTACACAATCTTACCATATGCTTCTGTTTTTTACAGCGCGACTACATAAATTTTGAGAAGCGCCGGAGGGTGAGTTTTCTCTTACATTGACTTGGGTGTTGTATTGCATTCAAGATTACACACTGGTGTGCTTTTGGAGATAAAACCCGATCTGAAGTCATGGAAAATCTTTTATGAAGTGGTCTGTTCTACAGATAAAGCTTTTTATTGCTTATATTTGACGATGGCTTAGGCTATGTTCTCAAATGACAAACAAAATACAAACATTTGAATCTGCAAATAATTAGACATGTATTAAGTTATGTTTAAATTATTTTATTGAACTTATTTAGCCTTCTAAACCAAAGACCAAACAAACAAAGGGCTGTTAAAATTTTGCTAAACTTTTTTTGCTAAATTTTTTATTGCAAACCAGTTTCCTTGATGTTTTTGCTAAGCCCTTAAAGAAAATAGAAACTTCCACAATTCTGTCACTCTTTAACTTATGCTGCCAAAAATTAAGCTCCCCTCTCTTACACGGAAACTAAAGATAAGGTTTCACCACTCCCAACTTGGTGAAACATTTATCAAGTTCTTTTACAGCTCAGGATGTAACCTCATGACTGCATGTGTATAAAGGATGCTTCCATTGGCTTTGTATGTTCTTCACCAGTGTCTTTCTCCTAATTGTATTTTTTGCAGGAGTATGAGATTTTATGGCAAATACGACAGCTTCAAGCATCCTGCTCTCAGTACACTTTACCCAACCATCCGCAGATTGCAGTCTGGTTACAACATCACACGCTGCTCACTGATCAGGAGAGGTGGGACTCCATGATCCATTTTTAAAGAAATATTTTTGGCATTTTTGCCTTCATTGAGCAGATTGAGAAATGCCTACGAGCCAGAACTCAAACTCGGGGCAAGCAGACCGCAGTAATGTTATACTTCTCCTTGCTGGAGACTTATTGAAATGTTGGGCCATATAAAAAGATGTTCCCGTGTTGTGACTTGGTTCTATTTAACAATTCTAAGCTATATATACAGCACATATGTTTATACACTATACTGAGGTTTGTGGTTTCCTGACCATCAGATCCATATGTGGTTCCTCTCCAAACTGTTGCTACACAAATATAAAAGCACACAATTGTCTACAATGTTCTTGTATGTCATTGCATTGAATTATTCTTTGCCTGAAGCTGAAAATCCTGATCTTTACTGGAATACAGACTGCACCCCCAGACCTCCATACCTGATATCCATGTCTAATCTCACTAATACTGTTAAAGCGTAATGAAGAGATATCAAACTTCATTCAAGCTTCAAATTGTAGTGGAAAAGCTTGCTAGAACAGTATGGCTTAATGTAACAGCAAAATAGGAATAAATGTAGGCTAAAATCTTTGTTTGTGATGCTCAGTTGACCAGATAATGTATACGCACCAACCTATATATTAATATAGCTGTTCTATGTTGCAATTATATTTTTTAATTAAAAGCTAATCCAGAGAGATTTTTCAATTTTGAGTGGCAAGGTTACAGCAAGGTCAAATGTTTTTGTCAATAAGGATGAGACTTATTAATGCTGATGCCCAGTTTGTATTCAGAGACCACATTAGACTGTCAGCCAATTCCAGTCATTTAAACATACAAGACAGCTGAGTTTAAAAAGGCTAGATAGTAGTAGTATTATAACTTTTGTGTTTTTTAATGTAGTCTTTGACTATCTAGATGTCTTTCTTCTTGCCATGGGTAAAAAAGTGTGATTGTCATAGTGCAGTTATGAGCGTATATGTGTTTGGCATAGAGTGGTCAATAGGTGTATATTATCATGCATTAACAATGATACTACCTGTATACACATTCTCAGTTACGAGTTGTCCAGGCAGCTGGAGCCTCCAGTCGACAACTGTTCACCATCCAACAGTACAGCCTCGAATCCCCGTTCCATTACAAAAAAGCTCACATCGTAAGTGTAAACATTTACACTTTTTATACACAATTTATAATTTATGTAACCAAAAAGCTTTAAAAACATAATACAGCCTGTGTGTATATCCAGCCTCCTGAACGTAACAGAGAGCTCCAAAAAGAATGCTGACCAGATTAGTGTTTCATCTTCTGGATCCAGCAGCTCCGAAATGGATGACCTCTCTTCGAATCAGTCATCTTCTCTTGAAGCACAGGTAATTAATAAACCACTCAGTACTTTTTTGTGTGTGACTGAACTGACAGTTCTGGTTTTAAAGGATACAGAACATTTAGCCAATTTCTGTTATAAAACCCTAGGTTGGGAAGTTAAATCTTTAAGGGAATTGACTATACAGCTTTTTGGGGATGGGGCTGTAAACTTAGTCACTCATTCATAAGCACTAAATCGTCTATAATTATATTACAAAATTCAAAGTTAGTGTGTATGTTTACCAGATTTTTTACATTTATTATAATGTCTTTTATAATTCTACTCTCCAACCTGTTACAACTTAACTGGGCGTGACTATGGAATGTACTGAAGTTTACATTAACCTGAATTCTTGCACTCGATTAGAATGCTGTTTTTATAGTCAACAGCACTTGGGTAAAAAGCTACATCAGTTGTTACACTACCTTTCAAACTTCTGAGCACATACACCTGGTCCTTGAGACACACTCAAGGAAACACACCTGAGATTGCTACACTCAATTTTTTTGTACATAATAACCAGTGTGATATGCTTTTTTATCATATTGCTACATTCAGCAAGGTCAAAGGAAACTGATATTATATCAGCTCTGTTAAAAGCATGTTAGTTGTGTCGCAGTTGGAAAATATTTATTCATTGTACAAATGTCTGAAAAGGTTTCTACTGAAATTAATTTCTAAAAAAATTTGGTTTAAATTAAATGGGGTGTTTGTTATTCTGCATAAAATTAAAGAAGAAATTAAAGATGTTTGCAATTGTCTTTTAGTTTGTATATATTTTAATGTTATTAAAACAGGGTGGCACCTTACATAGTGGTTAGCACAGTTGCCTCACAGCAAGAAGGTTTTCGGGCAGGCGGTCTGTCTGTGCAGAATTTGCATGTTTTCCCCGTGCTTGTATGGGTTTGTTCCTGGTACTCCGGTTACCTCCCACAGTCCAAAAACATACATCAGGTTGATTGATAATTCTAAATTGTCCATAAGGGTGAGTGTGAGTGTGTGTGGTTGTTTGTCTATGTGTGGCCCTGCGATAGAACTAGCTCTCCCTATGTGCACTGGGATAGGCTCCAGCAGATCCCCTTGACCCAGAGTTAGGGAATAAGTAGGTACAGAAGATGAATAAATGAATAATTTAAATATTGTTTCACCTTTGGATTTACATGCTTACTTTTAGTTTATTATTGGGACAGTAAAAGGAACTCACATTGCAGCCTTTACCTTTAAACAAATCATTCTAAACCAGAACTATACAATTCAGCTGAAGGTTCATATATAAATTCATCTTTTCCACTCTAGTCACTATCGAGCTCCTGTCAGAATGTGGCCGAAAGCAGTACTTCTTTTTCTCCTACAAGCTCGTCTAGCTCCTCCACCAGCTCCCAGGTTGACCTCATTTTCTCTGCACCGTCTACTTCTTTAGCGCCATCCAAGCCAGGTCATAAGCGCTCTGTCTCTATGACCGCACTGCCTGTGTATAACAGGCAGGTGGCAGACTCTTGCATCATCAGGATCAGTGTAGAGAGCAGCAACAATGGCAACATGTACAAAAGCATCCTGGTAAGTACAAATAGTAAGAAAGTACAAAGAAACTAAGTTTTAATGGTTAATAATTAATAATCTAATACTGTACTATAATAAGGGCGGTGTGGAGGTGTAGTGGTTAGCACTTTTGCCTTACAGCAAGAAGATCATGGGTTCAATTCAGTTCAATTCCCAGGTCTGTCTGTGCAGAGTTTGCATGGTCTGTACATGTACATTAGGTTGATTGGTGACTCTTTTATTGCCCATAAAAGTGAGTGTGTGTGATTGTTTGTCTATGTGTGGCCCTGCGTTGGACTGGTGACCTGTCCAGAGCTACCCCTGCTTCTCGCCCTATGTGCACTGGGATAGGCTCCAGCAGACCCCCGTGA
>JAOTQW010063187.1:0-13162 GCA_026260075.1 Sisor rabdophorus
ACACACACACACACACCCACACACACACGTACACACTGCACTGTTGCTAGTAATGCCCGTCTAGATCATCGCAGTAATCATAGTACATTCTGTGTTAGGGTGTAACCAGGTGTGCCTGAAGCCTACCTGGACACACCCAGACCTGTATTTCAGTGTCATTTCATGAACCTGGTTCATTTTGTGCATTACTCGCTACTTAAACACATCATATTCTAGTAATAAAAAATATCATCATAGGTTTAATATTTAATAAGTAATCAGCAATATTATGTTATTAGGGTATTATTAGGTGAACACATGGGAGACACTCAAACCATGTACGTAGTCAGCAAATTGTGGATAGTTTCTTCAATTAACTTTGCTGAGCAGGAGATGATGAATTTTATGTTGGGCTACACTCCTTTCCAGATCATTGTCTTTTAATACTATAACCAGGCGTGCAGAAGCTTTGGATATGGGTGTGTTAATCACAGTGACATGCTGAATTCCACAGCTTCACTGTCAGGCACCATTCCAGTACGTGCAACCATGATACTGCGTCAACTGCCAGTATTTTAACACCCTCTGCTCGCGCCACCACTGAAATGTGCTACATATTTCTATGAAGAGTTTATCCTTACGTTACTGATTGCATCAGCTCTCTTTGTCTTAACGTGGATGTTGGTGATTACCTTATAGAAAGTATCCATTGTCTTTTATAAACATAAATCTTTGGGCACTTTGGAAGTTTAAAATAAATAAATAAATTAAAATAAATGTTTATCAATTTATGAAAAATAGTTATTTTGCAGATAATATTATTGATGACTTTAAGTCTAACAATGTATGTAACAATGTGATAGAGAGCTGATGCCTAACACTTGACAAAATGCATGTCAAAACCAAGGCAGAACCACAACCTTGAAAAAGACCTATATACAATAAAGGGGCAACAGTATACATGCTCGTAATTATATGTGCTTTTTCATCGAACCTTTATAAAACATGATCACGTTTGGTCACCACCCAAAAAAATTAGCCCATCTTCCAAGTAAGACTTCGAATTTTACATTTTCAGTCACTAGAAGAAGATCTTGAAGTCTTCCCTTAATGGGCTAGTGTGTTAGCAAGCCTTTAGTCCTAACAAATAAGAACCACAGATTCTATCCCTTGTTTAATACACATCTCTTTCAAAAATCTGCAGATGATAGTGATATCCAATGCACTAGAGCATTAGTGGGGTCAGGCAGTAACACTGGGTGTGGAGGACTGATACAGAGTCAACATTCCAGCTTATCTGAAAGTTCAGTGGGTTCGAGGTCATTTCATTCAAGTTGTTCCACTCCTTCGACCTTTCTGTGCACATGCCGGAACAGGTTTCGACCCCTTTGTTTTGACGAATTTGTAATGTTGTAGCATAAAGACACATCTCAAGACAGATCGTGTATCATTTAAACTATATGCACAAAAGTTTGCGGACACCTGAAGAGTCCCATTTCAGCCTGGCAATAATGCTGTGCATGCAACGCAGTGTGTTAAGACAGTGACGTAAGAACACAAGTGTTTGGCATTTTTCTATAAACTATGCTGACATTTTCACCCAACATGGTCTTGTGAATAAATGACCTACAGTCAAATTTTACAAGCTAGAGATAAGCGTATCTACAGGTGTGGAGGGTATTATAAGAACAAGAAAAGAACAGTTTAAAAAAAAAGTATAGGTATGGTCAGGGGCGACGCGGTGGCGTAGTGGTTAGCACAGTTGACATGTTCTCCCCGCGTTTGAGTGGGCTTTATCCGAGTACTCGCCTACAGTCAAAAAACATGTGCATTAGGTTGATTGGTGATTGATTGGTGATGTGTGGCCCTGCTATGGACTGGCGACCTGTCCAGTGTGTACCCCCTGCCTTTTACCCTATGTGCTGGGATAGACTCCAGCAGACCCCCGTGACCCCAAGTTCGGGAATAAGCGTGTATAGAAGATGAATGAATGATAGTCAGCTGTCTATAATCTTTTGAACATATAGAACACAGACATTAACATCAAGAGTAGTGAGTAACAGAATACATGGAACATTGTATTTTATTTTGTATTTAAAATCAATTATTGTATTTAAAATTACCAATCAAGATTAGGTAAAGATGTTTTAAATGTTTTTATTTTCTTTGCATGGTTAGTGATTTGAAAATCTACCTATCTACACATACTCAAATTCTTTTCCAAATACTAAACTTTTAGTTGGCCCAAACTTTACTTTTTTTATAATATTGCCTAAAATTGTGTTGATTAGTCCAGCTATTAACCTTTTTAAATAGTAAAAATAATCCTTTGTTTAACATTTAAAAAACATGTCAGTGCATACATCAATTTATTATAAAATGGCTTTTTTTGCAAGCCCAGGCAACAAAATTCATTCATTTATCCTATGAATAGGTAGCTTATTCTCTAACTCGGTAATAGGGGTCTGCTGGAGCCTAACCCTTGCACATAGGGTAAGAGGCAGGGTTACACCCTAGACAGGTCACCAGTTCATCGCAGGGCCACATACAGACAACCACACACACTCACTTCTATGGAGTCACTAATCCACCTAACCCAAGCACGGGATGAACATGCAGACTCAGAACAGAAAGCCCATTTCCCAGTAATCGAACCCAGGACCTTCTTGCTGTGAGGCAATTGTGCTCGCCACTACGTCATCGCACCACCTGGCAACGATATTAGTACAATATTTGTGTTACTCCATCATTTAATTAGTTCACTTTTACATAACATCTATCTCCTCATCACCACCCCCAGGAATGTCTGTCTGCTTTCCAAGGCAGGTTTTATCGGGAACATAGGGAAGGGATAGTGTTTTCCACCACGTGAGTCAGGGTTTAATTAACTAATAAGTTTGATTAGTTTACTAAACTTGTGTGATGTTACGAGATACGTTACAAATGACTTTTTGCTTGTAATCATGTGATCTGTAGTGAAATACATTTTAAAAAGAAACCTTCCCAACTCCTGGTGCATACCAACAGTTCCCAACACGTGTGAGTTTTAGAGCGCCAACGCCCGTGTGTGTGTGTGTGTGTGTGTGCGCTGACTGTTGTCCACGCCCACTCCGATCCACTCCACTCCTCTCTCCTCACCGCCCAGACAGAGGACATTTCACCTCGTCTCACTGCGCCATTCTTTTCCGGTCTACAGAAACTCCTCGGCGTTCAACATGTCCCGTGTTGGCGTTTTCTGTCACCTCCTGTTCGTTTGGGTGAGTTAATGTCGGCGTTTCGTTCTTATTACCGTTCGGAAAGTGTTTAATATCCATTTTTTCCCCAATGTCTACTCGACTTTTCTCGCACTTTATCTCAACCATACAGCAAAACATGGGAGTAAAGTATAACACAGTGTTTGTACTACTGTATATCTTTAAGGAATCTATGTCTATATTTTTATATATATACATATCAAATGGGTTTCAGGTCAACACTAAAATCCACATACAGTTTATTTTAAACGTTAAATCATTCATCAAATTGATTATTAATCTTTCAGGGCTTCATTTTGCACCTGGCAGGTGAACTAAAATCCAATAATATTATTTATGAAACTCATCTGGACCCTTTCAGATCTGTTATAAATGTTGGAGATTATTACACAACAGTATCTTGTAAAATAAAATAAAAATGAATTACTATGTTTCTTTCCTAAACTTATCTGGTCCCTCCTTGGACGTGGTTAATAAATAATTTCGGGGGAAATGATTCTTCAGTTGACTAGTTGGATTGTATTAGAAAACATGATTAGTAGGAGTGTGTGTGTGTGTGTGTGATAGATGAGAGGGAAAAATAACTCAATTTTATTTTGACGTCATCTTTTACAAACTATGGAAATAATTCTATTAAGTAAATAATTCTAGTAAATAGTTTTGTATTGCAAAGTGTTTAAAATCTAAAACACACCCACATAAAAAGCTACTGGTTAGTCATTTTGGATTGACACATGGTAGAAGTTTTGTGAATGGGCTTGGTGTTTTTGCAAATATTTGATATTAAACTAAAAACAAATTATGCTTAAGTTAAACAAAAAATATTCTAGGGAAATTCTTCCATCGAATGTTTCTTTTTAGGGCTGATAAAGTACTTACCCACACAAAATGTTTTACCAATTGTCAAGTGTTACCATGACACAGTTTACGCACATTATCGAAAGCGATAACTTGTCCTCAAGTGAAGTTATACGTAGTCAATGGCTGATACTGTATAAGCTTCTGAAAATATTTCAAAGCAGTATCATAGTAGTAAAAGTGTACTGAATGTCCTTGTCACATTTATACGACAGTTATGATAGTTAAGATGGATACAAAAGTTACGATATTGCCAAGCCATGCCGACACACACGCAGTTTAAATGATACATCATAGCAAGAGCTGATTGTTAACCGAAACATAGTGAATGTAGTAACAATGTCATTGTTACAAACTGTTACTAGATCTGGAATTTCATTCAGAAATTGAGGGGTATATAAACTGTAAATTCATCCCACACTCTTGTAAAACACAACTCAACAAAATGTACTTTGGTGCAGTTGTGTAATTTGATTTGGAATTCTATCGGCTTTACACATTCCTGAAAACTAAAACATGAAACAGGAAAACCGTCCTAGCCAGTGTTTTAGAAACATTACTTGTCAATGTTGTATTCCTCACTCAATTCATGTGTCGTGCTATCCTTTGTTGAGCTTTGACAGATTTGTGACTGTAGCCAACTCAATAAATTGCCTGTTGTAATTAGTCAGTTTGGTTGCTTAGCATGCGGTCGAACGTTTATGACAGTTATGCGCAAGTACAATTTGAATGCAAGAAACCTGAAAATAATTCACTTATTGCTGAATTAACTTCATTTAAGTAAATGTCACATGGAGAACATCACATGACCTTATTTCACTACCGGTGCATTATAAAGTAGAACAACACTTGTGTCTTATATAATAATACATAAGATTCACTTTATTCTTGAGGCATTTATGTCATATTTGAATTTCAGCGATTAATCTATATCTTTATTTTAGCAAATTTGATTTAGCCACTGCAAAACTAGCAAACTATCTATGTTATGAAAAAGAGTTTTGTGATGAAGTAGATTTCTAAAAGCTTCAGCGATTCTAAGCTTTATTTTACAGCCTGTTTATGATTGCTTTTTTGATGTACATTAAGAATTACATTTAATTATTAAAATGATGGTAAATTGTCAATCCAGTTTGATGATCACATTTGAAGTGTAAGGTTCCAAACTGTTTTCTGTTTGGGTGGAGTATGTTTTTTGTTTGTTTGTTTGTTTGGTTGGTTTTTTTAAAGGGTGTTTTTTAGTATTATTGTTCACATGTATGTTGTTATTAGTGTTATTACAGGAAATGTTATTGTATGTTGCTGTTAGTGTTATACTGGATATGTGTATGTTAATGACACTACAGGGAAAAGGTAAAAATCTCTTAAGATGTCAATTAAACTGAAGATGTATTTTTTCCCTCAGATGACATGTTATTGTGTGGAGTCATGTGTTCAAAATCAGATCCAAGTAAATGTTCCTAAGAAAATGGAACCTGGTTATATTGTTACTCAAGGTATTGTGTTTCTACTACATCACATGGCTATAACCGACATAACAGTTCTTAATTCTGTAATTGTAGTAATGTGTTCTAAGTATAAAATTCAAATGTGCTATCATAAAATTTTGCTGTTTTTATAGTGAATTTGGATGGTTGTGGTGAAGGACCTCTGGGTTTGACCTCCAGTGATCCATCCTTCAAAGTTGAACAGGACGGCACCATTCGGACTGTTCTTATAACGACGGTACCCGAGGGTGGCGTTGTTTTCTGGATAATTGTTCAAGACCACACAGGACAGAAGTGGCTTGTGGATATTAGCCTCTCCTCCAATAATCAGGTAATGGACAGTATTACGCAATTGGCTAAGTTCACTAAGGCTTTATTATTTAAAAGATCCAACTTGTTCATTCATTCATTCATTCATTCATTTATTCATCTTCTATACCCGCTTACTTCCTAACTCAAGGGGGTCTGCTGGAGCCTATCCCAGCGCACATAGGTCGGGAGGCAGGGGTACACCCTGAACGGGGCATCACCTCGCTGCCCCCTTGTTCCAACAATTGATCTGAATTTTTATTGTTTTTTATGATTGTAGGTAACCAACAGTGTGGTTCTCAAACGTTCCAAAAGAAGATGGAGTCCGCCACCATTTAGCATCAAAGAAAATGACATGGGACCTTTCCCCAAGGAGATGGAGATGGTAGGGCTCGCTGTTTCACATAAATTGTCCAATAGCTAAAAGTGTAAGCATTGTATCTTATTTTATTAGGAAATCCTTGACCTTATTTTCTGTAACTTTTACATTTTACATACCATTATTTCCTTGATATGGCACATTGTTGTCTGATTTATGTTTTTCAGTGCATTTCAATTTTTTTTTCTAATTTCTAGATTGCATCAGACACATCAGTAAACTACACACTTTATTACACGATCAGGGGGCCTGGTGTTACCGAGACTCCCGCTGGCCTGTTCTCAGTTGTTCCACAAACGGGCATGTTAAAAGTTCACAAAAGTGTTGACCGTGAGCAGTACCCTAAATTTGTAGTAAGTAAACATTTTTTTTTTTTACGATTTTATCAACAAACTAAAAATATGTAGTCAAATTAAAATCTGTATTGCAAATTTATGAAATAAATATATTATATAAATCTATTAGGCAATTAAATACTATTATATTCACGATTGGCCCATAAATGAGACGAAACTCACATCAAAGTACATTTCTGGTTATGCTTTAGATTTTAATTTTAGAAGTCACAGACTCTCACACAGCACAGCATGCGGTGAACTGATTTCAGGAAACGTGTGGTGTTCGAAATCTCGTAGATTTCTCCACACGTTTCCTGAAAGCATTTCAACGCATGCTTTACTGTGTGAGAGTCTGTGACTTCTAAAATTGTTGGACTGTGTGTGCTTGAAAGAGTTTGACGTCTTCTCCCTTAGTTTACAGCCTATGCCTACAACACCCTGACCAATGCAGAGACTGATCAACCTCTGCCAATCACTGTGCTTGTAGAGGATGTGAACGACAACGCTCCACAGTTTAATGGCTCTATGGCCTTCACTGTTCAGGAGAAATGCCCCATGGGTAAGCAAGAAATACAGTGAGAACTAGTACAAAAGGTCAGATGGTAGTAGAAAAGGCAGTCTTATGTCTCTGTCAGGGTTTTTACTGTTTTACACTTACTGTTATTTAGAGAGTCTGATATCTACTAAAAATAGGCACTCGTATATATAAGATGCATCAGATTCACCGTTAGCCAGTAAAAATGCTGGTTAAATAATTTTATATTGGTTTACTGACAAATTCTTTAACAATTTTTATAATTTTGTGGTTCATTTTAAGACACCGTTATAGGAAAATTGAACGCAACTGATAGGGATGAAGAAAACACCCCTCACACCAAGATCAAGTACACTCTAAAGAATGGCACAAACCTGTTCCGTATTGACCCCTACTCCGGACTCCTCACTGCCGCTAGCAACGTTTTGGACAGAGAGGTATTAACTGCTTATCAATATCACCTGTATATTTAAAGTAGTCCTGGGTGTGACTGTGCAATCCTTATTTTAAAAGTTTTATCTTAAAATGTTAACAATGAATTAGGATGGAACACCTTAGAATTGTGGATTTTCCTTTAGGCTTCAGAGAAGTACTTTCTTGAAGTAGAGATCAGAGACATGGGTGGAGCATCTAACGGACTTTTCAGCACAGGGACTGCCGTGGTGACTCTAACTGACATCAATGATAATCCGCCAACCTTTACACAACCCAAGGTAAGTTTTTTGCAGTGGTCTTGGCCTTTTTTTTTTTTTTAAATGAATGTTTTTAAAAATACGATTTATAAATCGTATATTATTCTTTGGCATAAAAAAACCTAAAAAAAAACCCAAAATTTATGAAGAAATAAAAAAATAAATATATAATTCTGTATGTTTGTGTTTTTTTTAAGCTATTAGACTACAATATTTAAAATAATATCTACTTGCATGCACTAGTCATTTCCTTTCCTTAGGTCCAGCCAGGAAAA
Source organism: Sisor rabdophorus (assembly GCA_026260075.1). Classification (NCBI taxonomy): domain Eukaryota; kingdom Metazoa; phylum Chordata; class Actinopteri; order Siluriformes; family Sisoridae; genus Sisor; species Sisor rabdophorus. The sequence goes on from JAOTQW010063187.1 coordinate 8,107, forward strand.
CAAAGGCTTTTTGTAGAGCAAAGGTCAATCTATTGTTTCAATGTTTTTGCCTTATATTTTAAACATAAGCTGGCCAGGGCCTCCAGCTCCCATCTGTGGTTACCAGATTCATGCTGAAAATACAAAGCAAATGTCTAAACGCTGAACTAAATATCAAATATGGCTCCTGCTGTATTATTAACTGTACACTATTAACTGCAATAGTATGAAGCCAAAGTGCCAGAGAACAAAGCAGACATGATCCTCAGGATCCCTGTGGAAGACAAGGACTTGAAGAACACTTCCAGCTGGAGAGCATTGTTCGAAATCACCAAGGGCAACGAGAGCGGCAACTTTATGATCAAAACTGATCCAGCCACAAACGAAGGGTTGCTCTATGTCATTAAGGTAAGAGAACACGGGCTGGGCTTTAATGATATATCTGAAGGCAGGGTTTTGCTCCACCTCTCTCTTCTTCTACTTGGCTCTCTTTTTTTTCTTTCTAAAACCGATGATGCTGAATTAAGTGAACAGCAAACAAACAATGAATTTGTCTGTAATTTTGGTCTGGAGCTTACAGTACATTTAAAAAACTTTACACATATTCATAATTGTAAAAAAACACCAGACAAACCCTGGTTTCTGTTCTCCATATGTCGTTTATAGTGTAGTATTACATTTATATTTATGGTATCTGTCAAATGCTTTTATCCAGAGCAGCTTACATTTTTCATTTCAACAACTGAGCAATTGTGGTTTATGGGCCGTAATCAGAGATCCACGGTGGCAAATTGGGAAAGCTGGGAATTGAACTCTGATCTTCCAGTCAGCTACTTTTTTTTACTACCACCCTTATTTTAATTTAATGCAGTTACATTTATATTGACACCTGTTGTGTCAAATTCTCAGAAGCTATTCCTTATTTCCTCTTTCCTGATTTAATAATACTTTCGCCTTTTTAAAAGTCATTCCTTAACCCAGTTTAGGAAGGTTTGTTTGCTTTTAGTGTTGTGCTTCTCTGAAAAATGTACACAAGTGCAGTGACTTTTGTCAGTTGTTTAGGGATCTGTACATATAAATTGTAGTAGATATGTGGTGTTGTAACTGTAGCTGGCAAATATGGAACCCATCTTTCTCACACCCTGTCGGACATGTTTGTCTGTTCCTTAGGCTCAGACACACCCTGGCGTCATGCCCTCAGCAAGCTAATACATGTTTAGTATCATCGGAGTGCATAACAACTGATTTGTTCACCCCAAGTGTATTCATGCATTCAAGATCAAATTTTTTAACTCTATGCATTAATTACATTTTTTATTATATTTTCCTTCTTGTTGTATGCATAATTTAATTACAATAAACCTCCCCTTATCTCTCTTGTAATTAGCCTCTAGATTATGAAAAACAGCAAAGAGTAGACCTGGAGGTGCTGGTACGTAATGAGGCTCCTCTTGTAGGAACCAGCGAAACCTGGAAAAAAGTGCCTGTGATCGTCAATGTGGAGAATGTGGACGAAGGACCTGAATTCGCTGCACCTATATTCTACATCAAAGTTAAAGAGAATGTACCTAACGACACGCTAATTGGAATCTACCAAGCCACTGACCCGGAGACCAAAAGCAGCAATGACATAACGTAAGGGATAACCTATAATGTTGCCTGTGGGAATCTTAGGGTGTCTTTACATATGCAGAATTTAGTCCATTTTAATAACACTCCTTTGCATTTTCTAATTTGATGCAGTTTGCGTGTGGTACAAAGTTATATGGTAATTAAAAAATTTATTGGGAACTAGCTGTTAATACATTTCCAGCATTTCTGGACGTTCTTGTCTCATTTGTACAACTGAGCAGTTGAATGTGATAGAAACTATGTGGTATTTGGAATGGAACCCATGAACATCAAAACGCTATTCCAACACCTTAACAACTGAGCTACCACTTGCCCTCTAGTGCGTTCCAATCATGTTGTGGTGCAGTCCAAAGGGTAAGAAACAAGGGACATAATTTGTCTTTTTTTAACAGATACTATAAGGTGACTGATCCAGGTTCTTGGATCAATGTGATTGCTAGCAGTGGCCAGCTAAAAACTGCGATGACCATTGACCGGGAATCACCACTTGTATTTAATAATTCGTATAATATCACTGTCAAAGCAGTGGATAAAAGTGAGTATGGCTTTAACAGAATTAATAATGCTTGGCCAAGCATAGTTGAATTGATTTACTTTTAGAACAGCATTAGGTAAAACAACAAAAAAAATTTACGACATGAGAACTTGCATTGTGTATATTAATTTTAGCCTTTTGCTCCTGTCAAAGTAGTTGGCTATGATGTGAACACTAAATAGCTCTTTACCGCTGCACTTTTAGGTCAGAAGACTGGTACAGGTACAGTGGTGATCTTTATCGAGGATGTTAATGACAATGCCCCAATGATCGCTAAACCGGACCTGATCCTGTGCAACAAAGGTCCTGCCCGAGGCTCTATGTCCCTTGAGGCTAAAGACCTTGACCAGAGCCCATACTCTGATCCATTCTCATTTGAGCTAGTAAAGCCTAATGATGGGAAATGGAAGATAACAAATCAAAAAGGTATGTCTAAGAACAAGAAGATCTGTGTAGTGGTCATTATGTGCATTCGAGGCATCTTAATATTCTCATAGTAACTACCCAGCAGTAAAACTGCCCTATCAAAGTGAGTCCCAAAAAAATCCATTTAATGTCCCTATCTTAAGACAGCACCTTCATTTTTAGGTATCACAGCAGTTCTGGAGCCAACCACTGACCTGCCCAATGACATCTACAAAGTCCCGATACTAGTAAAGGACCTTCAAGGTTTTGGATCAGAGCAAATTGTGTCCGTACGAGTATGTGACTGCACAAGCATTGGTGAATGTGCACCTCAGAAGTTGTCCACCATATTTGGAACTTGGGGTATCCTTGCCATGCTGCTCGGACTTCTGCTGCTTTTGCTGCTCTGTAAGTGCCCCCTGCTGTCCCTGCTATGACTTACATGTTATGTCTCGGTTTTAGTGCAATTTATATCAGTAGAAAGGCACATGCCTTTTAATGTGTGTTTAATAATTATTACTAGTACTAGTAACAAAGACTGTTTTATTTTTTTATAGTTTATTTTATTCAATTAAGAGATATTATATCTTAGAAGGGCAATTATTAGTTAATATTCAAGAGTTATTTATTATTGGTGTCTGAGACATGCAATGGAGTTCCTGCTTCTTCTGCGCATGTTCTCACAGCAGTGCTCCATAGGAATAAATGTATACCTAACCTGCCTGTCACCTGATATCCCATTGTCCCTAGACCAAAGTCCAAATCGTTTCATACCCAACTAGCGTCCTGAGGATACTGCAGTGCCCTCTGCTGACAGCTTGGAAATATAAAAAAAAATATTGGCGGCAAACCCTGCTGTTCAGCACCCTGATAAAATAGGTTTCAATGGCCATAAAGTGTTCTTCATAAAAACAATTCTATTAATTGTTTTTAAGACAATTTCACAATCTACGAAGAAATAAATATAAAATTGTTAAGAAGGAGGCAGAATATAAATAATGTAGTAATCACAAAATAACCTTTCTTTTTGGGACAGGTCTTCTATGCATATTGGCGTGCAGCACTAAAAAAGAGAAACTGGCGTTGGCTGATGATGATTTATCTGGAGGAATGCTGCTCAAATCCAACCTCGAAGCTCCTGGAGAGGAATTGGTAAGAACACTTTTTTTAAACTCTCATCTATAGCATGCATTTAACCCTGCTGGTTTGTAAAGTTTAATATGAGCCTAATACTAAAATTTTAGTATATTATTCCTATTTAAAATGGATTAATCTTTGGGGTCATGTATGTGTCTTTTTAAAGTAATCAAATGTGTGTGATATCTCTTGTGAAACTCTACCCTAATAATGTAAACCTGCATCACCCAACAGAAAGACGCACTGTTTATGGTACCTATTAATGGGGCAGATATAATAGACGGCACTAAAGTGGGAGCCTACCAGGACCATCAGAACCTGAGCTCAAGCTTTGGACAAAAGCAAATGTATACTGAAGGCATGTACCAGAACAACATGCAAGGCTTCGCAAACAGCAACACATTGTACTCTGGACAGTACAGCACAGGCATGTACGGCAATTCCTTCAAAAAACACTCCACCATTTCAGCAGGGGATGGGTGGCAGGATAATGGGAGTCTGCTTAATAAAGTAAGTCAACCCGGTGACTTTCTCTCATCTTACAAAAGCTTTCATACACATAGATAATCTTATCTTAGATTATGTCGAGCTTATATAAGTTCACAGATATATTCTTTAGCTCTGTATCTATTTATTGCTTGGTTGTGATGGTGCTTTATGGTTGCTTAAGGTTAATTGATTATATTTATATAAAATGTGGATATTATGCCCTGATGCACAAGGTACAGCTGCAGGTTTGGCTTTTCTTTCTTTTTTTTAAACTGAACGCTTTCTTCCTTGCTATCTTAAAAAAAGATCTGCTTTCTTTTGTTCTATGCTTTCTTTGAGTTTTGTTTCACTTCATTGCGCCTACTCCATTTCTTTGTGGCAGAAAATGATATACTTTCGAGAAGAGGCAGATGGGCGGTTTGCAGACGATATCCTGAGGCCTTATGGGTTTGAGGGAGTGGGCTCTCCTGCAGGGTCTCTTGGGTGCTGTAGTTACCTCGGTGACCAGGAGAATATGGAATTCCTCGATTCGCTTGGACCCAAGTTTAAATCGCTTGCTGATGTATGCAATACAAAATCACACAGGGGAGGGCAGTAATAAAAGGTGGAGCTAAAAATAGGAGCAATAAGAAAAATTACCCCAGATCCTCCGGAATAGGTTGTTAGAACTGAACCGTCTTCCACCAAGACGAAGAGGAGGATAAGGAACAGAAGCCGATACTGTACACTGGAGGTTGTGAACATTAGCTACTGAAAGTCACCAAACATTTACACTTTGTATTATATTTGGAGTCTATGCCGAAAAAGGACTGCTCCTTTGGGATTGTGTGTGTGTGTGTGTCTGTGTGTATATGCCTGGTTTTATATTTGATTGGTTTG
>JAOTQW010063192.1:0-15203 GCA_026260075.1 Sisor rabdophorus
CACTGTCTCTAAACCATACATCATAGCTGGTCTCACCACGGTCTTGTACACCTTTGCCTTGATCCTAGCTGAGATTCTCCTGTCACATTTCTCCACCCATTCCAACCTGCATGCACTCGCTTCTTTACCTCTTTTGTACACTCTCCATCGTTCTGGACTGTTGACCCCAAGTACTTGTACTGTACCTTCTGTACCTGTACCTTCTTTACCTATTTACCCTGTAATCTTACTGTTCCATTTCCCTCCCTGTCGTTCAAAACCCTATACTCTGTCTTACTACGACTTACTTTCATTCCTCTTCTCTCCAGAACAAACCTCCACCTCTCTGGATTTTCCTCTACCTGCTCCTTGCTCTCACCACAGATCACAATGTCATCTGCAAACAGCAATTCAAATATACAACGTCGTGATAGTGCCTGATTAAGCAAAGCTATGGCTGTGAACTGTGTTAAAGGTATCTGGAAATGTATAAGGCAAAACAGATATGCATCTTTAGGGGGCCTAAGCTGAATTTGATTGGGAAGAGAGGGGGTGTCTCTTGGTGCCACCAATATCACTAACTATTGTCAATTCTTGAATTGCATAAATGCATGATCAATTTTACTGTTTTAAATGGCACTGTGATTATTTGTGGTGTATTATGAAAGAAAAACACTGCATTTATGTGTAAATACATTACAACTAACATTTTTCAGTACAACAAAAACCCTTTAATAAGAAAATTTAGTTCTCAAACATGGCTCTAATCAGAGATCTAAGAATGTAGAGTGTATGTTTACAGAAACACAAGGGCATTTTATGTGAGCAAACACTCACCACAGGTGAATGATGTCACTGTTCTTTGTGTGACTACAGCGAATAGGAATAAATCCCTTTCTCTGTGTAGACATGATTGTGTGACCTTACTGATTGGAGCCCTCAGGAAAATGGAAAATTCCACCTCATCACAACATCATGCCATATTTATCTAAATCACATATTACCTCAGTCAAACACACATTTTGTTAGCATATTAAAAAGAACCCAGAAGGCAGTGGAATAAGAAATACTTACAACAACACTAAGCTTCTTAATTACAAGTACTAATTTAGAAGTTAAATTAAATATATTTAGCTACCTCAAAATTAAAAACACTCGTTTATTGGGGGGAAGTGATAGCTCACACTTCTGGTTAATGTGTTGGACTGTTAATTGGAAGATTATGGTTTGATTCCCAGCGTCACCAAGTTCCCATTGCTGGGCCCTTCACCTCCTTTTGTATAAAAGCAATAAATGCAAGTTGCTTTAGAAAAGGGCATGTGTCAAATGCTGTAAATGTAAATGTTGTTGAGTAAACAAGCTTATAACTGTTGGTTTATCAATCCTGCTTGACCATACACACACATATGTGCTCAACACACATGTGGGAATGCTGGAAAAGTTTCCACAAACCTTTTGTAAGTTAAATACATTGATGTTACAATGTTTTAATTAGCTATCAGTCTTGTTCTGTGATAATTAGATTTAAAGGTAAACTAAATTTATTAATGTTGATCCTAGTTACATGTACAGCATTTGGCAGACGCTCTTGTCCAGAGCAACTTACAACTGGGCAATTGGGGGTTAGGGGCCTTACTCATGAGCCCACAGTGGTGGCTTGGTGGTGCTAGGAATTGAACCCCAGTCTTTCTGGTATCAGTCCAACACTTTAACTAATAGGCCACCCCTGTCCCCTGTTTAATGCCAATTGATTTTTTGTTGATGTGTGCAAAATTCTACCACCTAAATGCAAAAAAGAATAGTCTTAAGCAATGCTAATGTATTTATAAAGCGGCTCGTTTGTGAGTAATTGTATTTTGACTAATCCATTTAAACAGCTAGTTAAAGAAGACACAATAATCCTGCCACCTCATGCATGCCAGGTTCAACCTGATATTTTTATATCTGTTTGGGGCTGTTCTTGATTTTGCATGCATAATCAAAACAGATGAAAGACATGCTGTTTATATATTGTATTGTCAATTATCCTCTGTATGCTGTATGTCTGAATTCTTATTCATTCTGCACCGGGTTGTTTAATATAAGTCTGCTCTGTATGTGAAAGTTTCTCTGTGTCTGTATGCACGTGTGTTGTACAATATCACTGACTTCATGACAGGCTTTTTTTTCTTTCCTATAGTTACTCTCTGTCTGTCATGTGGGTGTGAATGCTGAGGAAAATATGAGATGACACTTACACTTTCCCCCACACTTAGATCGTCTCACATTCTTGTTATCAATCTTACCTGTTCCCACAGACTGGGTGGGGTTGTGAATGTCCAAAAAAATTGTGTTAATTTAATTGCATATTTTGGGTTTTTCTGGTTGCCATAAATTATGGCAGGTTTAATGGAAGGATAATTTTACCATTGTTACTTTACATATTATATACAGTACATATTTTATGACCAAACAATAGGTTTGAATTATGGTAATTATTTGTGATGCACCAATGCCTTGTTTTTACAAATACATATAAATTTGTATCACTGATACCGATACCGATACTTGTCTTTTTTATGGTTTGATAGGATTATTTGTATGTCTCTCTGGTAATCTCTTGCCACTGTTGTTTTGAAAAGAATTTGTTTTAGATTCTAATTAGAATTCTTGTATTATAAACATTTACTTTTATACCTTGATATTTTTGTTAAATTCAGTTTGCCCCTGCCACACCTAGTTATCAATAATTTTAAACTCTTTTTACACCAGTGTATTTGTGTATAAAATGTGTGCACTCAAAGTTGTATCAATGAGATCAAATGTCGTTTTTTGTGTATTTGAGTGTTCGAAGACGATTACATGAGCTCAGTATCGGGCCATTGGGTGTAAAATGTTCATGAATTTCTCATGCAATTTACATTATAATTGTTTTTTGTACAATCTTCGTTCATTCATTCATTCATTTATCTTCTGTACCTGCTTATTCCCGAACTCAGGGTCACAGGGGTCTTCTGGAGCGCAAATAGGGCAAAAGGGTACACCCTGGTACAGGGTACACCCTGGATAGGTCGGCAGTCTATCGCAGGGCCACACACACAACTACACGCACTCACATTCTTTCCTATGGGCAATTTAGAGTCACAATCAACCTAATGAACATGTTTTTGGGCTGTGGGAGGATACCCACGCAAGCGCTGGGAGAACATGCAAACTCCACACAGAAATCCCATGCCTGGGATTCGAACCCAGGACCTTGTTGTAAAAGGCGACAGTGCTAACCACTATGCTACCGCGCCAATCTTTTTAATCTTTAAAAAAGTACCAAACTTTTCAATTTTATTTTTCCATTAAGTCATAAGAAATTACTAGATAGTTGATACCATTCAAAATAACATGTGCATTAGGTTGATTGGTGACTCTAAATTTCCCATAGGATTGAATGTGAGTGCGTATGGTTGTGTGTGTGGCCCTGCGATGGACTGGTGATGTGTCCAGGGTGTACCCCCTGCCTCTCGCCCTATGTGCGCTGGGATAGGCTCCAGCTGACCCCTGTGACCCCGGAAAGTTCGGGAATAAGCGGGTACAGAAGCTGAATGAATGAATGAATATTTATCTGAAAGATAAATTATTGAAAGATATGTTATTTACATAATTTTTATTACCGATAAAATGAATAAAATACGATAAATAGATCCGATGCGCTTGCTGGTAAATTAATTAATAAGCCAAATAAATTTATTCAAGGTTCATCTGCTTTTACTGACTGCAACCAGTGTCGCTGTATTGGGACAGTTCTTACCTATTGCTGCCTATTGCTTTTATTCTTTTACAGCAATACTGTGGCTTTTTGTGTTTAGAAATAATTCTTACAGATTATTCCTGTGTTTATTTGTTTTTAAATGAACACAATAATTTACAATCAATGCCAAGAATACTTTAGAAAACCAAAACCAGGTGCAATAACTTTGAGAACCTTATTCGCTGAGTAAAAAAAGTATAAAATATTATCTTTGAAGGAATAACTGATCAGTAAAAACAAAAACACCTTTGAGAATTAAGTTTAATGACAAAAAAAAGGTAAACTGTAAGACAAACTGAAATCTTCACACAGCAGTGTGGGCATATGAGGGCTGGTATTTGAGGGTATGTTTTGTCTGATGATCAGTGCTGACAAAAACAACAGACCTGTTCCTTGTTTTAGAAAACTGGTTTTTTTAAACAAGGTTGTGTTTTTAGGGACATGCAGATTATTTTAAATTTTAAAAGTAGACAGATACAGAGCAAAAACAGAAAGCGCTGATTGTGAACAGGTAGACACCAGAAAGATGAACTTATGATAATGTCAGGGGTTGGACACACAGAGAGAGATGGGAAAAAGTCCATTAGATAGAATGTGAGGTGACTAGAGAGCACATTGTCGGGCTGTGAGGGCTGTGATGTCATGGTGACTGATACAGGCTCACTCTAAAATCCCAGTGTAGCCCATTGTTCTCTAGGTGGGTTAAAAAAAAAGCATGTACAGTATGTGACATAAGCAACCTGTTTTTAGAGACCTTTCTGGCCAGATACAGGCTAAATGTAGCTACTTACATTGAAAATTTTCAGCATAGAAGCAGAGTAATAGTTACTCCCAGAAATATATATATATATAAAACTATATGTGACCTGGCTGCCCTTAAACATTGAAGATCTTTAACAACCAAGAGTTTCTGTAAAACCTGATTCTGTCATATGATGAAGACCAAAGTGAAGACCTGAAAAACAGGAAATACCAAAACAGAACGTTTGTAGGATTTCATTCAAGCCAAATTGACTAAAGTCATTATTTTTCCCTAAGTACTACTATTATAGTACTACCACTACCAGCATAGTAATAATAATGATAATCATAACTATTATTAGTTATTATTCTTATTATTCGCCTGGGTGTGTAAAAGTGTACATGGTGTCTTGCTTCTAATCCCATGCCATGCCACAGTTTTTCTAGAACAGTTTTCGGATCCGCCACATAAATGTTTGATATATAAATATTAAAACTAAGATACTTGTGTATTGACCTATTAATAACCACCCTAACACTGAGGTATTTAATAGTCAACTACAGCAAAAGTATGCCACACACCATCTCAGGTAAGTCATTGTGCCAGTACACTTTAACTATATAAAAAAAGAAATAAGAAAATAAATGTTCATAATAAATCTCAATTAAATAACTAAAAGGCAGATTTAAACCTTCATTGCCTGATATTAACCCTTCATTTCAAGCTATTATTAAACTTTTGTGGCCTGATATTAACACTTTAATTTATGAATTGACAGTTTAGTTTCTTAATATCCTGAATTAAAGTGTTAATAATAACTGATGTTTTAGTTGTGTAGTAAATATTGTTTTATATAGGCCTTTTTTCTGCTAGCTCCTTGCCATCTTTGTATTTATTTCCATTACTTAAACTACATAGTTTTGATGTTTCTATGCCACGATTCTCTGCCTTCATTTATCTTCTTAGATAATGACTAGCTTTACCTTTTGCTCTTCTTTCTAAACCACTCACATGGTTTTCTACAGCACCATCGAAACTTAATAAGCCCCCCACATGAACATACATTAGTCTTTCTCTTTAGCTCACTCCTATTTTCTTTTTACTGTTGCTCAAGGGTTAAAAAAGAGTTAATTATAGGTACAGTAAAAAAAAAGGTCATGATAAGGTGATGGTGGTGACAGAAGCCTCTTGTTCTTATATACTGTTGCTGCTGGGTATACATTGACGGAGCGAAGGTTCTGAGGTGACAGACATGAGACATGTCATCATTGTCTGTTTCTGAGCATCTGTCTTTAATTTTTAACATGACCCAAAGCAGAAATGCAGATGAAGCCCAAATCAAAAACAAAGGAAAAAATGTTTTTTTGTCTAACACAGAGCTTACTAAACCTTTCTGCCAGTGGAATTCATATAACTGAGACAAAGTAATAGTCTCATTTTAAACTTTGACCCCTTGAAGCATTTTATTTTAGGTTGTTATGACAGATTTTTACATTTTGCATCAAAAAGTCTCTTTAAAAAAGTTGTGTTATGCATTTATACATTGTATGCTAATCTAATTTTCATTTATAAATGTTTTCACAAAAGTCTCACAAACTCCCTGAAAATCCTGGAATAACAGATTATTACACAGTCTTTTGTACATACAAAGCTGATATCTCCACACTGCACAGTGCCAAAACAAGAGGGTCAACCAACTCCACATTTTATCTTTACATTTTAAGGACTGTTTGTCTGTGCTTTTAATGTGAAATCTGTAATAGTAAAAAATACTTTACCTGTATTACAGTGTATTTTACCTTCACTTGACATACATAAAAACATGGTGGAATACAAAATCACATAAAATCATGTTAAAACACACAATCACATAGAAACATGGTGAAACACACAATCATATATAAACATGGTGCAACACACAATCACATAAAAACATTGTGGAACGCACAATCCTAAAATGCAACTATTATAAAAAGACCCAAAACTTTACACCTACAATTCAACCTTTTTTCTGGTAAAAAATTTGTAAAATTTAAATAATAAATGCAACAAATAGCCAAGGATTTAGAAAGTATAAACAGATTGACATGAGATGGCCGACACCAGTCGACATGCTGTTCAGCCAGACAGGAAGTGCTTTAATCATGACTTTCCTCTCAGGCTCAGTCTGAAAAGCGTGTTTTGTCTGAGTGTACTAACATACTCACCAGCTTTTGCCACCGCAGTTGGATTTCAGAATATATGTATGTCTGTGTGTGTGTGTGTGTGTGTGTGTGTGTGTTAAAACTTAACAGTAGATTGAGAGAACAGATATGTCTCTCAAGTGTTTCCTACAGGCCAGTGTTTTGTCTGCTTCAGTGATAAGTGACTTTCATGGCCCTCGAATCAAGGAAGATTGTCATTAATACATGATTGAAATAGAATGACATTTATCACAGGAAATTAAACCTTAATTTTATAAATGACAAATGGTTGTCATATACTGATCTTTATCGAAATAGTGATATACATCAATGGTGAGTGGTGCATTTCATACCTGAGCCTTTAGTGGGGACTTACCTGACTAATACACCTCTTAATCACTATCATGTTGTGATTATACAACGATCAATACTATAAAACATGTATGTCATTACAGACATTCAGGTTTAGCCGATCTCTAACATTATCAAATTTTTTGGAAAAGTCTGCCATGAAAAAGTATTTTTAAGTATGTCTGAAACAGATTTCTTATAGAAATTGTGAGTGTAAAAACTTTAATATCTGTACAGACGGTTTCCTAACCAAACCGGGCTAAAAAACATTTCTGATCAACCAATTAGAGGATAGGAAAATGTTGATCTAATTTAACAATATTAACCAATTACCAATCTGCCACTGCTACTATTGTTTAAGTTACACATGCAGAACTACTGATTATGAGGCTTCAGGCAGATCAAATTAATATGGCCACATGAAACAACCGAAATCTAATTAGACAAAATATTTAACATCCATATACACGTAATGGAAGAAGTGCAGATGAGAAAAAACAAAATAAAGAATTAGAATTAAGGTTGCAAATGTAGAAAGTGAAAGTCTTCAATGTTCAATAAATGCATACTTCTGTTTAATAAACGCATCTCAACTTTCACTACTTTTTATATTTACATTTACATACACCTTATCTTATTTATTTTTTATACAACTGAGTGATTGGTGGTTAAGGGCTTGGTGGTGCTGGGTATCGAACCTCTGCCTTTCTGGTATCATACCAACACCTTAACAACTAACCCACTACTTCTCTATACTTCTTCTATCAGTTGTGAACATGCTTTATATCAAGATATGTATTGCATTTAGTTGTTAGTTAAATTTCTGATCTGTCTTATATTTCTCTTTTCTTGGGTACAGTAAAAACGAGGGGGGGCGGTGCGGTGGATTAGTGGTTAGCACAGTCGCCTCACAGCAACAAGAGTCCCCGGGCAAGTGGTCTTTCTGTACAGAGTTTGCATGTTCTTCCCGCTCCTGCATGTTGGACTGATACCAGAAAGACCGGGGTTCGATTCCCAGCACCACCAAGCCACCTGAGCAAAGCCCTTAGTTGTAAGTCGCTCTGTATAAGGGCGTCTGCCAATTGCTGTAAATGTAAATGTAAATTAGGTTTATTGGTGTTTCTAAAATTCTACAGTGTTTGTGAGTGTATGAATGGCCCTGTGATAGAATGGCAAACCTGTTCAGGGTGTACACCTGCCTCTCGCTCTTTGTAAAATGGGATAAGCTTCAACAGACCCCTGTGACCCCAAGCTACGGAATAAGCGGGTATAGAGGATAAATGCTTTTAGATAGGACTGTGTATAAAATGTGAATCTGCAGCATTTGATTTGATATTGTTTATGAAGAGTTTATATAGTTAAATAAAAACACAAAATAAATCAAAGATAAAAAATGTTTAGCACAAACACAGAGATTACTTGGCTCTTTACTACTAATTAACAAATATATTTTTTTGCCACTTAGAAATACATACAAAACCCTGACTCACAATTCCGGAAGCAAACAAAAAAAAAGGACTAAAGGCATGTCTGTGAAAAGGAGATGCCAATCATAATGGATAATGTTATCCAAATCATGCCTATGATCACATACTAAAATTAGTGATTGTGTTTTGTATTATCAGAGCATAGCCAAGATCTCGATGACACAATACTGTGCTGTGCTGTGCTGTGATTTACCCTAGCCCTAAAGGGTGCGACTCAACAAACACAGTGTTGCCATAGAAACAAAAGCAATACACAAAGAGAGACAATGAGACTTGGTGTCATAGGGTGTCATAACACTGTAATGTTTTGTATATAAACCCCACATACAGTTTTCTCTGATTGGCTACTGATCCACAGTGACCCTACTAAAAGCAACTGCTTGGAGAAAATAAAATAGGACTAAACTCTCACATAAAAATACATATAAAATAGGACAAAAATGTGTACGATTTTATAATAACTTACAGTAAGATTAAACTACCCATAGTCCCCACTAAATCCCCAATAAACAATATTGTGACAATTTCTTAAAAGAAACTTACCACAACATGTTTTCTCAGGTTGCAGCAGGAATTCCTGTAGACTGATTTATCAACTTGTTTTGGTCACATAGATTGTATTAGGAATAGTATGATGTTTATTTCAGGGTTTTTTGTCATTGGAGTGTAAAAATTGATAGAATGTAAGCCCTTGAGAAACTTCTCTGATATTTTTGCTTATTTTCCCTCTTATGCTAAAAAATTGTGGGTTAATTCAGACAACTGCAGCTTATCGCAAGACTTGCCATCCCTTTATTTGTTACATGAACTTTTTCATTTATCTTCTACACACGTTTATTCTCTAATTCATGTCACAGACCCCTGCTGGAGCCTATCCAAGCTCTCTGAAGGGGCAAAGCCAGGAAGGGCATAATATCTGCAGATCGCTAGTCCATTACAGGGCCACACACACTAACCCTTCTATAGGCAATTTAAAAACACAAATTAACCTAACTTACAGTACATGTTTTTGAAATGCGGGAGGAAACCGGAGTACCCAGAGTAAACTAATGCAAGCATAAGAAGAACGTGCAAACTCCACACATAAGGAACCCTGCCCGGAAATTATACCCAGGCCTTCTTGCTGTAAAGCATCATTGTTAACCACTAAGCCACAGTGCTGCCATGATGGAAACTTATTATTGAAACTATATATTTATCTTTAACATTTAGTAAAGGAGAAACGTCATCAAATGTATTTTTAAGTAAACATACATTTCCATGATTCTGTGAGTAAATGTTTTAAAGTAAAAGTAAGGGCAATTAAACTTACACCTAATTTCTTTCCAAAAATCTAGTCAAGCAAATGTAAGTAAATTCAAGTAAATATAACGCATTGCTACCTGCCTCTGTAAATGTCCTGTTACACTATGACAATTTAACAATTTCAATTATGTGGAATGGCTGCTGTATCTGTAAAGGAGTTATTTCAGAATTATTCAAAGCCTTCTGACGAATCAAACAGAAAAATTCTGCAGTGCTATGGTACAACCATTTATAGCACTAAAAGAATGCTAGCTTAGTGCCAACAGCCTTCTTTACAAACAATAAAACCTAACCACCATGTTCCTGTAATTAGTAAAATTAAATTATATACCAGAAATCATGTTGTTTTATGGACATACCTGACCCCACTGGATAATCGTTTAATAATCCCACAGCACTCCTCATTTGGCTAGTGGTTTCTGTGATTGGATGGAACTACACACTGATTGTTCCTCTGGAGGAATGATTTTTTTTTTCAGTTCACTGTATAATGTAATAAGAAATCTTTTACACTAAGGCGAGACTAAACTGATTAAAGTTTAGATTTCTTGTAGTATAATATATATAGGATTGATATATATTTAGGATTTATTTTAGTAATTTTTTGTTTGTCTTAATATCAAAACAGGAAACCAAAACAAAACAAAACTGAGTCTAGTAAACATTGTTAAGATGTGTTCTGTAAGCAAATTACTAGATTTGACAAATTACCTGTATTATTTTCATTCTTTCTTTCTTTTATTCACTGTTTACTCTTTTTATTTATTTTTCTATACATTTTTTGTAATTTTTTCCCTGAATTATTTCTTTTTCTATTTCTGTTTTCTGTCATGCTTTATTTTCTTTTTTTAGTTCTCTTTATTTCTTTCCTTGTTTCTTGTCATCTTCTTTTCTTCCTTCCTTCTTTTATTCCTTTTTAAATCAAATCATTCAAATCATTTTTACCTTACTGACTTACTTAATTCTTCCTTCCTTCCTTCCTTCCTTCCTTCCTTTCTTCTTCCTCCCTCTCTCCCTCCCTCCTTTTTTTACGTCTTTAATCAATACGAAAATGTTACCTACACACTCAGACAAGACAAGACAGGACATCTCATAACATCATAAAAATGTGTATAGGGTTTTTTTCCCTATTCATTTTATGATTTACCTTTTACTAAATTTAGCTTGCATTTATTTTACTCTTATCTCTCGTACATAGGCCAAATAATAAATCCTTTTCATTTTCCTAGCAATTATGTGGAGACTTTGAATAGAATACTCCTAAAGACCAAAACATTCAGTGCAATACATAATTCTGATAACTGCTGCGTCTACATTTCCATTAAACACACAAATAGACACAAAGAGTAGGATGAGCGCACAGTCAAAATTGATGAGTATACACATCCCTTAAACACATCATACATAGAGAGAAAAAGCGAAAGAGAGAGAGAGGTTGTATTCTCAGCTAAAACCCAGGATTAGTCTGTCTTCTGGTGTACATGTGTGCAATGCCTGAAACTGTTTAAACACTATATTTTCACAGCTTCTCACAGCCATGAGTGTGTGTGAGTAAGACTTTTAATGATCTAGGAGGGATTTAATAATCACTCTGTCTATATTGTCTGTTCTTTTTACCAACACAATACAAATATATTAAACAAATATAAACAGTTTTATAAACAAAAGTTTGAAATATTTGGTCCAGAATTACACAATGGAAAAACAGTATTGAACATACAGCCTTGAAAATGTTTTTAATGTTTCTCTCGACTGTGGTGCTTCCAGTTTGTGTTTGTGTATGTGTAAGATTTTTTTTTCCAGGTAAATAACAGTTTCTATGTCCTGCCATGTTAATCTAATCTGAGTCCCCATGTAACTTAAACTATATTAGCAGTGGCAGACTGTTTAAAGACTGTTTCTTTGACCAATTAGATTTTCAACTTGACCTTCTGTGTCCCACTAGCCGGCATCTATAGTGATAGTGGTAAAGAGAATTTACCGGATTTAGGTAGCAATATGTTTACCTAACATTGTGTTTTTCTTTTTGTTTTACAAATATTTAGGTTTAGGAAACATTCCGACAATATTAGGGGCAATATTCCTTTTTTTGGAATCTTTTATTCTGCTTATTCCCTAACTCAGAGTCACAAGGACTGATGGAGCTATCCCAGCACACATAGAGCCATACATAAACGACCAACCATACACACTCTTGATTCCCTTTATGGGCAATTTAGAATCAACTTAATTTACATGTTTGTGGACTGTGGGAGGAACCCAGAATTTAGAGGAAACCCAGTCAAGCATGGGGAGAACATAAAAACTCTGAACAGAAAGATCCCTTTCCCGGGAATCGAAACGAGACCTTCTTGCTGTGAGATGACCTTGCTAACCACTATGCCACTATGCCACCCTAGGGGCAATGTAGTGAAAAAAATATTAGGGGTAGTGGTGACACAAATGGTTAAGGTGCTAAGTTGTTTATTGAAAGCCCATGTAGACCTGGGTTCAGGCCACCAGTCTACAACTGTTGGGTCTTTAAGCAAGACCCTTAACCGTTTCTGCCTCAGGGCAAACCGTATTATAGATGGATATAACCGTATTATAGTATAGAAGTTAATTATGTTCCTACAACTAAAATCTTTCTAAAAAGAAAAGGCCAATCTTCTGAAATCCTGATTTATAATTTGCAAAACTTTATGAAAATATTCTCTTCCTAATGGCAACCTGATTTTACAGGCACCAGTAGGAGATAGAAGAGTTTGAGACGGTTTAAGTATCTAAACTTTGACTCCTGGTTAAATTATTCCACTCCCAGGCAATTTTTTAACCTTGTGTCTTATAAGCCTCCTGTCTGCTTTTAAAGTAATCTCTATTTACCTGTGCTTTTACAGTTCTGTTAGGTTTGCAGTGTATAGAGCACTGGGAAGAGTGGATCTTGTTTCTATGCTTTGACAACACATTTTTTCACAAAGAACTGGAGACTTTGACATGTTGAAAGTTGTAAGAGAGAGACAAAAGTAGAAAGGTATTAAAGTGGATTAAAACCTACTAAGATGGACTCTGAGCTGTTCAGGCCTGTGTTTCAATGGCTCTGACAAGCCAGGTAAAAATAATTAGAGCATTTTGCTACATGCTGACACTGGGTTGGAAAAGATTCAGCTCCTCTTCATGGATTAAAACTCTTCACTCGGGCATGCTAATGTCTCTGAAAGACTATTCAAGCTTGCTGCTTAGGAATCCTCCTGAATATCTTGATGTACCTTCTTAACTTTCATGCAATTATTTTTCGAGCCAAAAATACACTCATGGCCTATTTTGGAAATTGAGTGCAGAGTAAGATATCTTCAAAATATATCATAGTGAAGTGTAGTTTTGATACATTGCAAAAAACCATTACAAAAGTGTTTTAAACAGAGATGCATCTTCTGAGGAGCAGACACATTGGAGTCGATAGACACTGAGGTCAGTTCTAGGGTCAGGGATAGAAAAATAGGGCATCGGTTTTGCTGACATCTTGTAAAAATTAAATAAGCATTCAGTTCCTTTCATAAGAAAGAGACTTCATTACAGGAAAACAGCCACCAAAGGAGCAAGAGTATGTTTTGGACCTAATCCAATCAGTGGTCACATTGCCACTCCACCCAGACTTCCCTTAACTTCATTTGACACAATTGCAATCACAAATGCACCATTACTCAGCATGACTTCTCAGTGTTTATCAGATTTCCTCAAAAATTATCTCAATTAAAATTGCAATTACAGTGTATTAAAGAGCCAAATCTTTCATAGAGAGGGGGAAAATATCCAGGAATAGAAACAGTAAGGTCTTCTAAACAGAGTGTATAGAAACTAAACAGATGTTATTATAGATCTAGTCTCACATAGACTCACATTCAGACTGATGTAAATCTTGGCTGTTTTGAATTGCTTAGGCCCACCCAAGAAGATGTATGATTTACAAATAAAGCCACCAATGACATTTTATTTTTGTGTTATAGGTGTCACTATGTGCCTCAAGTTATTCTCTTGACCATCTTCTAAACAGTCTGTTTTGTGAACCTTGCATACTTTAATATTTACATTTACATTTACAGCATTTGGCAGACGCTCTTATCCAGAGCGACTTACAACTGAGGTTAAGGGCCCACAGTGGTGGCTTGGTGGTGCTGGGAATCGAACCCCGGCCCTTCTGGTGTTAGTCCAACACCTTAACCATTAGTCCATCATTTAATTGATCTCGATTAATGCTAATTACCTCTTACGTAAACAAAGTGGCATCTTCTGGAAAACATGTATAATTTAATCATCTGAAAGCGACTTCAAAAGTCCTGAATTGTTACAGCTATGTATGTCGTATGCATTAAATATTTTGAGTGTAATGTCTAAGGCTGAGACTAGTATAGATCTTATAGCATGTCAGATCACATAATTCATGTGTGTCTTGCTGTAAGTGTGTGGGTGTGTGGGAAAAATGAGCCAAAAGCACAGAGCTGTGTATCTAAAAGCCAAAGCATAAATACTTGCAGCTGTACATCAGACGCTTGTCGCTGTCTTGTTTATAACATCTTGTTTTAAACCTGGTTTCTTCCCAAACATTGCCATGCACACACAGCATCGTAAATGAGACTTACGCCCTGAAAAGTCACACACATCCGTATACAGACTAGCATACCATTCCAGGTGTCTTAAGAGGGACGTGGCTGTTAAGAGGATTAACATATAGCCACAAAGGACAAAAATCAATAACCAAGTCAGACTTACACACTTACTCATTATGAGTAAGTGTGTTATAGAGAAATAATTATGTGTAATGTGACCTGATGTGGTCACTTGAAGTGTCATTGTTACCATCCTAAAATGGAATCTTTACCTATAAATGTTTTCAATTAAGAAATTATGAAAATTATATTGTGTGCTTACAGTATTTAAGTTAACAGTTTTGGTGGTTCAATTCCTACCTTTGCTATGTGTGTGTGAAGTTAATCTAAGTAAATGTAGAAATGGATCAATGCATAAATGTATTATAATAAAATTGATACACCCTGAGGTTATATTTTCATGTGTAAGTTTTTTGCATTCAGCATGTAATTTTATTCTGTTGATGTCATAGTGATTTTTTTAAAGTTTGGGTTTTTAATGTAGCTTCCAATTATCTTAGATAATACACTATTTTGCCAAAATATTTCCATCCAAATACACAGTTACACATCTGGTTCCTCTCCAACCTGTTGCTACAAATATGGAAGCACACATTGTCTAGAATGTCTTTCTAAGTTGTACTATTACATTATTTCTTTAATGGTATGAAGAGATTCAAACATGGCATGTTTCAGCATGGCCCTGCGATGGATTGGCGACCTGTCCAGGGTGTATCCCCCTGCCTTCCGCCC
>JAOTQW010063256.1:0-15182 GCA_026260075.1 Sisor rabdophorus
CCCGGTCTTTCTGGTATCAGTCCAACACCTTAACCACTAGGCCACCCCTTCCCACTTTGCCATGTAAATCCCCCTAAAACCTATTCAACAAAAGGTCAACTTTTATACAAATGTTTATACAACCAAAGCTGTTGCTAGTGGGGTGAAAGTGTTAAAAAAATTCAAGTCCCACCACCAATGACCAGGTGGCCCTAAAAAATCAATTAGGAAAAAAGGATTTAGTCAGCCACCAATAAAAGACACCTGTCCACAAACTTAAACAGTCACACTCCAAACACCACAATGGCCAAGACCAGAGCGCAATCAAAGGACACCAAAAACAAAATTGTAGACATGCACCAGGCTGCAATGAATCCGCAATTATCAGAAAATGAAAGACATACAAGACCACTGATAAAGGTCAGGAAACAAGGCACATCACGCTTTTCCTCAGGACGACCCAAGAAGATGAAAAACATTGAAGTGAGGATTCGATGAGATTCATAGAACATAGATGTTGCTTCCATCTGAGAGATCAGTCAGCCTCACATCAGAGTAACGGCAAGCTCCTATTTTAAATTCTGTCAAATTTAAGGAATAAAACTGATCCTGCATTAGTGATTTAGTTTTCTGCAAAACTATAAAGCTTGTGAGATAATAACAATTTGGAGAATTTGTACGTAGGTTCACATAGTCATATTGGTTATGTAAGAGCCTATCCTAGGGCAAAAGTCAGGGGTATACCATGGACAGGCCACCAGAACATCACAGAGCTGGTATGTAGGTTATACAGATAATTAAAAATATAAATAATGAATGATTTATTTGCCATTAATTTATAAATTTAAAAATTTTAATACTAATTAAAAAAAGTTACTTATAGCTAAGCGATCAATTCTACATTGGCCCAATAGATAAAAAGGGATCATTGTTTCAACAGCCACATGTTGAATATGATCCAGAAACAAAATCCAGAATAATAATTTCATCTTTATTGTCCATTGATTATTGCATTGTTTTCACTTTCTTTTTCAGTCACTTTGGATACACTGGGTTGTTTTGCGGTGTAAGTGTAAATGCAGATATCAGATATGGGTATGTTTTAAAAAATGGTGTAAGCAGGTCAGAAAAATCTAATATAGTCACAAAATTGGAATTAAAAGTCTTAAATAGGAGTCTAAATTGAAGCCTGATGGAATAGGAAAGTGATATCGTATATCATATCATTTCAACCTAATTCCACAATTTCTAACAACTTACTTATTGGCCAGGCAGCTACGTTTAAAAGCCTGTGAGTGCTTCCCAATGAGACAGAGTCGTGTGTGAGTAGGTGAAGAGGCGTTGTGGGATTGAGGAAGTGATGTCTCACTACATGAAGATCAATACCCTCAGCAGACTGTCAGCTATAAATCCCAGCAGATTGCTTCGAGCGAGATGTGAAATATGGAGTAGTCAGGAGAGAGAGATGTTTGGGCTACGAGGTGTTAGAAAGTGAAAAAGATGCTAAATGGACTGACAAAACAGCAGGTTTATAGGACTGTAATGGGACCTGAGTAAAATCTGCAGTATGATAATCACTGGTGCATATCTGTCATCTCTTTATCAATATTATTAATATCATTATTATTAATATCATAATTATTGTTGTTATTACAGTCAAAGTGTAGTGGTTAGCACAGCAACAGCTTCGATTCCTGGTCAAGGGGTCTTTGGAGTTTGCATGTTCCCCCCGTGCTTGCCTGGGTTTACTCCTGGTCTCTGGTTTCCTCCCACAGTTCAAAAACATCTACTTTAGGTTAGATCTAAATTGCCTATGGGAGTGAGTGTAAGTGTGAGTGTGTGTAATTGTTCTCCATGTGTGGACCCTGCAATGAGCTGGCAACCTGTCTAGGGTGTACCCCTGCCTGTCGCCCTATGTGCACTGGGAATAAGCGGCTGTAGAAGATGAATAAATGAATGAATAAATAAATGGCTATGTGACATAATCAAATTGCACAGAACAGTAACAGGAATTGCATGATGGGCATTATAGTGACATCATTTGATGTGGGAAATCGTTAGTCAGTGATTAGGGTGTTAGACTGCTTGTGTTTACTATTGTAGCATATCTTGATATTAAAGGAAGAAAACTAGTTTATTTGTAATACGCTAAGGCGTGTTAAGCGAAAGCGTCTTAAACAGATTGAAATTGTTTGAATTGATCAAAATATACTTCTAGATTTTTGATATCGTCATGTGTCATATGTTTCAGGTTGTAAACACAAAACCATTAAAAAATTATACAACCAGACCTGGCCAAGAACCCATGAAATGACATAACCACTGACCGTGACTCACAACAAAGCAAAACAAAGACAAACTAAAACACAGGGCTAAAAACACCAACCTAAGTGCGGAAACAATCAAATAAACGATTTAAACCTTAACACAATCAGGAACACGTCACCTGAACTACCCAATATAAACATGTCATTGCCAAACATTGGGCACATGTACTAGAACCAAAACATAAACAAAATTTATGGCCTCCCATGGCCATTCAGGGCAATGCAACCAGCAAGCCATAACAGACAAAAGAATGGGTAAACATTAGCGAAGGTGATTAGCACAGTGTTTAGTTAACACTATCAGTAAGATTAACAGTAAAAAAAGGTAACAATTTTATTCATTTGATCTCATATATAACATTAATGTATAAGATATTATCAACAACCAAAATAACAGTTCAATATAGCTTTTAAGTTCACTGGGTGCCTCAAATTAAACTTCTAATCATTCTTATAGTCCAAAACAGTAGTTTTTAAACTAGAGCTTTTTATGCAAAACAAAATTGTTTTATTTTTTTTACTAAAAGTAGAAACTTTACAGGTATTAAAAATCTCTTTCAGTTAGTTGAGGCACTTTGTCTTAACTGCATTATTCGATTCTTTTCCCTATTTTTCTGTATAATGATTCTCATTATTTGGTCAATTTCTACAAGTAGGTGAGCGTATTTGCAAATAAGCTGCCTGCTTCTTTTGTTCGAATAAAAATTACAACTATGTAGCGAGGCTGAAAAATTCAGTCACAATGTTCACAATGAAGGTCTTTGTTCTAGACTTTGGCTCCATTTGGGAGCTGCGTCAATAAATATCCGATTCATAGCATTTTAACAGAGCACTTTGGCTTCGTGCCTTATTTTGTTCTTGTGCATCTTACGGGTCTTAAGCTTGTAAATTTCTTTACCGCCCCTGTGGAGCGATTTTGGATGACTAGATCCATTAGTCTATTTTTATTCTTTAGCTTTGAGAGAGTGTAAAAACAGCACAGATTAGTGAACCTGAAGAATGACAGCTCATATCCCAGATGGAGCTGGGAGCTGAGCTGATTTTCCGGTGTGGGTATGTGCCATACCGAATAATAATGAACAATTTACAAATGTCTTATTAATTTAAGTGAACTAGGTGAACCAATTTGCAGACAGAGATGAGGTGACATCTATTATTCATAAACCTAATTAACTAAATATGTTTTTGTAAGATAATCTAATAATAGAAGTTATTATACTCTGCACGATGCTAATAACTAAACCATTTACACTGAATGTGATTGTTTAATAAAATGTTTAAAGTGTTTGATTCTTTATTTCCTTTCCTTATTTATATATAGATATATTAACAGAACCGTCTTTCATGTTTTTTGTATATGCCATAATCTGCAAATTTCTGTAAATTGTTGCAAAATTAAGGCATTATTTTTATGGATCACTTGATTAATCTTTTTAAAATGTATGCATTTAAAATAAGTATTTATTTTATGTCCTGACAATTTAGTAATTTAACTCTAGTTTAGAGGTTGTTTTGAGGTTGTGGGAAGTGGTAGCGCAGTGGTTAGGTAATCGATTTCCAGCACCAACAATTTGCCACTGTTGGGCCTGTAAACAAGGCCCTTGATGCCTGATTGCTTAGTTGTCATCTTCTAAACCTGCTAATTTCCTAATTCAGTTCTTGGGTGTCTGGAGTCTATCCCAGCTCTCTGAAGTGTAAAAGTTAGACATCTTAAAAAGTTTGATTAACCCCAAAGATAACTAGCTTGGTTCAGTCCAGGACAAAGTTTATTCATCACTTCCAGACCAATGCAGATAACCGGCATATATTTTATTACATTTTGGGATTTTATTGAATAAATATTGATTTCCAGTTGCTCCAAAGATGTATGTGTTGCAGTTGTAGTTTAGATGTTTACAGTCTGTTACAGGTTTCCTTTCCTAAAATAGTTTTCATTGTTGCTACATGAAATATTTTTGTCTTTAAATTCCAGGTTGTGTTATACTGTCTGTTTGTATAGCATTGATAGTTTCTATAATTGCAATATAATAGTGGTAGTATTAGGAGGTGTATCAGTCCCCACTGAAGAACAAGGTTCAAAATGCACTGCCCAGAATGTACCCCCTCCTGTAATTTTACCCTAAAGATAGAATCAACCAGACCCCCATGACCCCGCAGTGCCACACATAGACAAACAACCAAGCACACTCACACTCACTCCTATGGGAATTTTATCATCACTAATTAACGTAATATACATGTTTTTGGACAGTGGGAAGAAACCGGAGTACCCGGAGAAAACCCACACAAGCTCAGGGAGAAAGCTTGACCGCAGAAAGACCCCTTGCACGGAAATCAAACTCAGGACCATTATACTGTGAGGTGACTGTGCTAACCACTATGCCACCATGCTGCCATTGAATAAATAAATGAATAAATAAATTTTTTACTAAAAGTAAAATATTTACAGATATTTAAAACATTTAGATTTCAGGTAGTTTTGTGCTTATCAGCATTATTTGATTAGGTATCCCCATTTTAATATTAACTATTTTTCATTTCAATAACCTGTTTTTCCTAAGGTAATACACAACTCTTATGATCTTATGTTTAATTTTTTTCTGTATCATGTGTCATGACCAAAAGAATTTAATTCCACACTTGAGCTTTACAAAGTCACCATCTGGGTAAATGTTACATTCTTCAGTACGTATCAACTGAATAGCCTTAATTGAACTAATCAGGCATTTCACACAAAACCAACAAATCTGGAGGAAATCAGCACTGATAAATACAGATGAGCTGAAGTGTCAGGTGGGCTGTGTGCGGACAGTTTGACGATGTGGGGTTTGACATTTAGATCTATGACTTGATAGACAGATCCTTTTGTTTTGCGCAATCCTGGAATTAAGATCCTTATTCCAGTTAATAAACAATACATCCAACAGCACTGACCTGTCTTACGGACATACACACAAAAAGATCTGATGTTACATTTATATTTTCCTCCTTTAATAATCTCCAGATGTCTGTGTAGGTTGTCCACTAGATTCACTAGTCTTGTGACTGTGTATATTACTGAGATTAGACACTGATGTTGAGGTGTTCCAGTTCATCCCAAAGGTATTTAGTTAAGGTGAATGAGGCCTAAACCCATGTAGTGCCAGCAGCCCTCACCTGAGTACTAAGTGTTTTTCCGTCTTCTACTTCCTGTCAAAGCCATTATCTTAGCCATGCCAGTCAGTTCTTGTGAACTATTGCCAGTTTAACTTCCTTACCTATTTTTTTTCTCATAAACATCAAACTCATGCTTTTGAATTACCCTTTTGGATGTTTACTAATCAAATTTCTTGTGACCTGTTTGCATGTAAATTAATCCTCTGCCCATGGATTCTAACCCACGTTCAGCCTCACCTCCAACCCTAACTCTGAAACATAACCGTTTTATACTCAAAGCAGCCAGCACCTTATTTAGCCGGACTAACTCAGAACTAATGCACATCTGGAAGTTTTCTTTTTAAATAATACATGCTCCAGATGAGGCTTGAACTCACAACCTCAGCATTGCTTCAGTCATACTGCTATATAAGTACTGAGCACTAACCGATTGCACCACTGGAGCGTACATGGGTTCTATAGTTCAGAGTCTTTGTGCAATAATGTAATGTTACAACATACAACAAAGACATTCTAGACCTCAGCATGCTTCAAACATTGAAAGAGACATGGATTTGATGGTGAGTTGGCCACAAACAAACAATAGGCCTGTTTAGATTTTCTGTTTAAAATTCTGGGTAATCATGTCTGACTTTTAATACTGGTAGTGGTAAATCACTGGTTATGGTGTTGTACTGCAGCTGGCACTGCTTTGCCCTTGTGCAAGGCTCTTAAACCTTGACTGCTCAGTTGGATAGAGAGATAAATGTAAGTTGCTCTGTATGATCCTGGCTTCTCTCAACCAATCTGACATTTTCATATTGTGTTTCTATACTTTATTTAAAGATACAGCTAGCACTGAAAATGTCTCTTTTCCAAAGATCACTTCTGAAAGGTGAGTCTGCCTGAGCCTATCCCAGTGCCAGAATGATGGCTTAGTGGTAGGCACTGTTGCCTCACAGCAAGAAAGGTAGAAATCCGATTCCCAAGCAGGGGTCTTCTTGTGTAGAGTTCGAATGTTCTCCCTGTGCCTAAGGGGGTTTACTCCAGGTACTCTGGTTTTCTCCTACAGTTCAAAAACATTTATATTTGGTTGATTGGTGGTTCTAAATTGTCTATAGGTGTAAGTTATGGACTGGTCCAGGGTATACCCTTCCTTTACCCTTGAAAGAGCTGGGATTGGCTTCAGCAATCTCCTGTGACACCAAATAACAGGAAATAAGACGGTATATAAAATTGATAAATAAAATAATTAATCATAAATAATTACTAATAAAAAGTTGAACATTAAATAGTAATTTTGTAGACGCATAATAGAGCAATATTCTTATTATGTAATAGGGTTACCATTACTTTATTAAATCTTTTAACAAGCCTTAGACATAATTATATTACAAGATATAATTTTAATACCAGGTGGTGTAGAGATTAGCACAGTCGCCTCCCTGTACCTCTGGGCACTCCAGTTTTCTCCCACAGTCCAAAAACATGCACATTATGTTACTTAATGACTCTAAATTGCCCAAAGAAGTGAATGTGAGTGTGTGGTTGTCTGTATGTGGCCCTGCGATGGACCTGCAAACTTTACAGGTTGTACCCCTGCCTCTCGCCCTATGTGCTGGGATAAAATCCAGAAGACCTCAGTGACCCCGAATTAGGGATTAAGTGGGTATAGAAGATGAATGAATGAATGAATGAATGCTGGAGACTAGCTCGGTGGTGTAGTGGTAGTACATTCACCTCACAGCAAAAAGATTATGGGTTTAATTCCTGCATCTTTCTGTCTAGAGTTTGCATGTCTTCCCCTGCACTTGCTGGGATAGGCTTCCGAAGACACTCGTGACCCCGAGTTAGGGAATAAGTGCGTATAGAATATGATTTTTAATACCAGAAATTTGAGTAAAAGACAAATAATTTACTTTTTCTTTACACATAAATTTATTTTATTGCTAACACATCAATTTTTGGTCCTAAATGTGCATGTCAATGTTAAAGATGTCATTAAAGTATTTCATGTTTTTTTTTTATACATTGACAATATTACAATTTGGAACAAAGAGGTGGATTTGGTCCAAACACTGATAGTTATGACACACATCAGATGGTTATGACTGGTTAATTGAAATGTTGATTTTAGGATTAATAAATTTTTATCCAGGTTCACATCCACCATACACTGTAAGTTCAGCAAAATCAGGACCTTGGCTAGTTAAACTAAGATACATTCATTTATTCAATCATTTATCGTCTATACCCACTTATTCCTGAACTCTGGGTCACGGTGCGTCACAGGGCGATATATATATATATATATAAAATCTAACAAAATTATGACAAGCAGCTGGAAAATGCTTGTCCCACCTCCCAGGTTTCCTTTTAGTCATATTTTTGAAAAGCACTTTTTAGGCAATGTCAGTATTTGGAAATATGACGGTATAGTCACTTTGTCAGGTTGATGCCTGGTCATTACTGATGAGCCAGACAGCTCCAGAAGCCTGTTGCTTTTTCTGTCACTCACTGGTCCGATTCAGTTCTGCACTGTCGAATTCAGCTTTACTGCTCGTTCTCCCTCAAGCCCTGGCACATCTCAGTGCACAAAAACATCCTGCAGCAGACACTCACAGGAAATTTGTTTATTTCTCCTTGCTCCTTGCATCACCCCTTTTTTTTCTTTCTGTCTATTGCTTTTTACATACAATCTGACTATGACTATGAGTCTGGACGAATTGGTGGATGTGACAAGGCTTTAAAACCGCCAGACATCCGGAGAACAAAATTAAAGTTTGCTTTCAACTTAAAAATGAAGCACAACTTTATCCCTGATCACCACACATATCTCCATGTTCAGCTATCTATTCAATAAAAGTCTTTTCTCTAGATGTTGGAGACTGCCGATTCGTTTTTATCTCCACACAGCCCACATTCACTCATTCATTCACCTTCTAACCCACTTATTCCCTAACTTAAGGTTATGGGGGTCTACTGTAGCTTACCCTAGTGCACATAGAGCGTACACCTGTACACCTCGACAGGTCGCTAGTCCATCGCAGAATCACACATAAACACTTACATTCACTCCTATGGGCAAATTAGAATCACCAGTTTATCTAAGTATATGTTTTGGCTTATGGGAGGAAACCAGAGTTAACCAACGCAAGTGTGGAGAAAACATGCGAACTTTGCACAGAAAAACGCAGGATTTGAACCCACCACCTTCTTGCTCGGAGGTAAACATGGTAACCACTACACCATTGCGCTGCCCTAGCCTATAACATTCATTTATTCATCTTCTATACCTGCTTAATCCATGAAACAGGGTCACAGGGGGCCTGCTGGAGCCTATCCTAGTGCACATAGGGCAAGAGGCAGGGGTACACCCAGTTCAGGGGTACACCGAGTTGCCAGTCTATTGCAGAGCCACACATAGACAAACAACCTCACACACACACTCACATTCAATACTATGGGCAATTTAAAGTCACCAATCAACCTAATGTACATGATTTTGGACTGTAGAAGGAAATCAGAGTACCCATGGGAAACCAACGCAAAACATGCAAACTCTGCACAAAAAAGGCTTTAATCATGGAATTGGAACCTGGACCTCCTTGTTGTTAGGTGACCGTGCTAACCACTACACCACTGTGCGCCCTAGTCTCCAACATCTTTGTAGATTTGGATGTTGAGAAAGGGGTAGTTCAGTGGTTGGACAGCTGATGAAAGAACAGAGGTTCAGTTTCATAGACCATCAAGCTGCCAATACTGAGCCCCAGAGCAAGGCCCTAAAACCTTAATCTGCCTTTGGAAATGGGCCAGTGAAAATTTTGAAGAGGCTCCAGTTTTGTCAGAATCAGTTGCTTTAGAATCAGGGTAGAATTGGGATTTAGGACACACTCACTTCAACTTCAACACCATGTCTTTGTATACTTTTAGTCTAACTGGATTCAGTTGAGTGCCAGAGAAGAGAAACTAAAGTTACAGCAAAAAATACATTGTATACAATTTTTTGTATTACAATAGTATAATTTTTAAAAAATAAAGGGAAAACTAAAATAACACATCCTATATCTGGATAGATATATATAAATATATAAATATTTTTATTAAGTACTTTTTACATAGTTGAATGTGCTGACAACAAAAATGACACAAAATTATCAATGAAAATCCAATGTATTAACCCATGGAGGTCTGGATTTGGAGTCACACTCATAATTAAAGTGGAAAGCAGAGTGTGTGGCTTCCACATGCCTGTATAACCTCCCTACAACACCTGGACATGCTCCTGATGAGGTGGCAGATAGTCTCCTGAGGGATCATCTCCCAGACCTGGATTAAGCATCTGCCAACTCCTGGACAGTCTGTGGTGCAACATGGCATTGGTGGATGGAGCGAGACATGATGTCCCAGATGTGCGTAGTTGGATTCAGGTCTGGGGAATAGGCGGGCCATAGCATCAATGCCCCTTATCTTGCAGTAACTGCTGACACACTCCAGCCACATGAGATCTAGCATTGTCTTGTATTAGGAGAAAATGAGGGGCACCCAACTGGCATATAGTCTCACAAGGGGTCTGAGGATCTTATCTCCGTATGTAATGACAGGCTATCTCTGGCAAGCACATGGAGGGCTGTGAGGCCCCCCAAAAAATGCCACCCCAAACAATTACTGACATTCTTTCACAGTGCCTAAAAATGCTAGCAGCACTAAAACAGCAAAAAAGTATAAACCTGTGGGCTCACGCTTGATCCCTTAGCAGTTCAGCGCAGTTTAATTTTAGATCAATTTAACTATGTTACAAACATATTCGAAATACCTATAGGGTTGCGTGTATAGAAGATGGTCACTTCCTTCCTTCCTTGCCCTGTATTTAAACAGAAAATACACAAATTCAGCATTTTTTCTTGCATTTATTGAGCAGAAAGGAAAGTAAGAGAGAGAGAGAGAGAGAGAGGAGATGGTGCTGGAAATTTCCATGAGCCAGAAATTGAACTCGTCATTACTCTCCGGCATGGGATAAATCCATATATGTTCATAGGCTACTTGATAGGCTATCACACTGACACAAATGAAGCAATTTCAACTAAAGGATTAATGAAATTAATAACAATAATAAGCACAGAAGCACAGATTAGTGGATAAATGTTAATCCACCTTTACTGTTGGTATGTGATTGCGAAACTAACCTTAATGCATGACTTTAATAGTTTTTTTCTCTCTTGGTACTTCAAAAACTCAATAAGAAATTTTTCTTCAAACAAATTGACCAGTTAAAAAAATCAATATACCCTCTTCCTTAAACCATCCTCAGACGACTGCACCAGTAATGCTTGTAGAGAAGTCATTCAGTCAGATCTGTCCAGAAGTGGACTCTTGCTGCAAAAAACCAATTACTTGAGCTCCACTGATCACAAGGACGGCCACATTATGCTCAGATTATGTCTCCAATTTCAGTTCTGAAGACTGCGGTATTGACGTAAGCTCTGAAATATCGATTAATTTCAAATTCCAAGTAGAAATAAAATCGAGGCTGGGGTCAGTGGTGTGTGTTAATAAATTCTAAGCCACAAAGCAATCGCTTTTGACCTTTTTTGACGTGAACAATAATAAAAAAAATATTTTTTTTGCACACCCGACCATTACAACTGTATAAAAGCAAGTTTATGCCACTGAATGAAAAGGTTATTGCAACTATTTATTTTATAATACAAACTTTTTTCCTCAGAATTGCAAGGTATAAAATTGCATTTGTGAGTCAGAATTGTAAGATATAAAGGCATTTTTTTTCTTGTAATTTTATACCATCTATACCAGACAAGCCAACATTTCAGGTGTGTCCACTGACAGAAAGTTAAGTGGAAGCTCACTGGTTAATGTGTTGGTCTGCTAATTGAAAGATTGACGTTTGATTCGCAGCACCACCAACAATCTACCACTAGGCCTTAACCCCTTAATTTTTCAGTTGTTTAAAAGAGATAAATGTAAGTTGCTCAGGATAAGATACAGAAGCAGTTTTAGTGGGAAATAACCCACAAATAACCCGGTTTAAGCCACCAATGTCCACCAATGTTGAGTACTTCAGCAAGACTGCAAGTGTTGGGTCCTTAAGCCTTCCTGCTTTAGGGGCTCTGTATGATAGCTGGCTCTATTCAGTGTAAATGTGGCCTGAAAGACCAAATCTATCAAATAATTTGCATATTGTGATTATTAAAAACTTTCAAAACATAAACATTGGTAGCACAAGCCTTGCATGTAGCCTTTATGCTGCTACTGTATCTAAACATTGTGCTGCCATCTGCCATCTGCCGAGAAAGCATCTCAAAACTGTTGTAATTATTTGTAATTATTATGTTTTATGTATTAATTATGATGTATGTAATTAAAAATATACATGTTATCAGTGATTAAATATATATACACAGTCATCTTACAGCAAGAAAGTCCTGGGTTCGAATCCCGCACAAGGTGTCTTTCTGTGCGTGGTTTACATGTCACACTGCGCTTGCATGGGTTTACTTGAGATACTTTGACCTTCTCCCACAGTCCAAAAACATGTACATGTTAATTGGTGATTCTAAATTGCCTATAGAATTAAGGGTGAGTGTGTGTGGTCTGCAAGGGACTGTCAGGGGTGTACCCCTGATAATCGCTCTAGATGCTAGCCCCCGAGTTAAAAAATAAGCATACAATAACATAAAATAAAGAAGATAAATTAGTTGTTGGAAATGCTAATTACTGATGAATTTACTGTGTGTGTTGGTTTAATCAAACCATGACAAGCTATTATAAGATATTAGCCTAATCAACATCCCAAAAGCTACCACTGCAGTAGCAGAAGAAGTAGTTAAGATGGTAGTTAAAGTCATAATATTAGTTATAGTGTTAGACCTATGATTTGAAAATACATACATTTAGGTAGTATTAATATTAAAGTATGTACATCCCGACTGTTAGAAAAGTAGAGTTTGTATAGTACGGTTGAAGTTGGTTAAGTGGTAGTTCAATGTAACTACAAGAAACAAATTTTTTTTTTGTAATAAAAAAATACTGTGTCGCAGCTTTCCGCCACTTCCTTCCAAAATCTGGGCAGTGTAGTAGGTAATTTAGGAACTTTTTTTGCACCATATTTTTTATTTTGACATATTACTCGCCTCACATACTCATTTCACTCATACTATATGGTATATGTATATGGGTATAAGGTATAAGGTATATGATTTTCAGATGTAGCTCTAGATGAAGTATTAGCCTTTACATTTCTCACATTTGGTAGACACCCTTAAGCAAAGATTCATTGTATTTTTTTATTCCGCTAAGCCCTGGGTTCGATTCCCATGTAGGGGTCTTTCTGTGTGGAGTTTGTATGTTCTCCCTGTGCTTGCGTAGGTTTGCTCCATGTACTTTGTTTTTTCCTTAGTCTATAAATATGTTTATGTGAGTCTGCAATGGATAGGCTCCAGCAGCCTCCGTGACCCAGAATTAGGAAATAAGTTGGTATAGAATGGCCTTGCTCAGGAGCCCAGCTGGTGGTCCTGTGAATTTAACCCCTTAGCAGTCCAACACCACAATTAATGAGCTACCCAAACAGCCATTGTAGAAGCAACAGTAGCAGTAGTTTATTAGCACCCTGAAGATATATTGTGTGATTATTCTGAAAGTAAGCTGCACCGTAGAGAGAGAGGAGGAGGAGGTGAAGAGCTGCACCAGTCCTTGTTTTAATTCTACTTGTCATTGAGTGGATGAACTCCATGCACCCACTCTCATTACCCGCTACCCTGTGACACTCGCGCACATCATCAGGTCTTTTCAAGATGCTACTGCAGCTACACAATCCATAATAATAACATGTTCATCCCTTTGGCAGGGGTAAAAACAGACCTGACAATTCTTTTAAAAAATACGGGCACATTTATTTTCTGGAAAATATTCTGGGGCAAAAAATCCTGGTCCATGCAACTGTATAAATTCAGGTAGCCTTGCCTATGGCAGAGTCTCCGGAGGAATGGAGTGTATATTGAGCGCAGATTGTGGTTGGTTGTTTTTCAGCAGCACAGGTAGATTTATTATTATTTACAGCAACAGACGAGTGTGTAGGGACTCATTAGGTTGGATCGCATGTTCATGTCTCTCTGTCTCCCAGTGGTGTGTTTACGTCAGTCTTGCTGCTCAGGAAACACAGCCTGGGATTTATTTATATGCTCAATGCGTATGTGTACAAACTGATGACTGATGAGTGCCGAGGCACCAGAAGCTTCCAGAACAGCCTAAAATTTCAAGATATTATCTTAGCTCACCTTAACCACTAGGCCACCCCTTCCCCTCGTAAGCAGTCCAAAATCTTATCCACACAGATACCACTTCCCTTTACAACTTGTTGCATGTAACAACTCTCTCTCTGTTGCTCTTTTTCTCTCACTCTCTCATGAGACAAAACCTCACAGGAGAAGCAAGATCATGAGAACAGATTATTTTATTGTATTGCCTGAGGCTGTCCCACAGTTTCATGAAGCAGCATTGGGCAAAACTCTCTCCTAGCAGAACGCTTTGAGTTGGAAACTGCTCACATTTGTTTTAAATTGGACTGAAGTAATCTAATAACGTGGCACAAAATGAGAGTGTGGGTAAAATATAACTGTCATAACGGTATAATGTCGTAACACCCTAAACACACACACACACACAGACTACACACTGGTTTGAGATTGTGTTTCATAGATTAGAAATATCTAATATTTTTTTGGGGCAGTGTGGTGACATAGTGGTTAACACGGTCGCCTCACAACAAAAAGGTCTTGCTTTCGAGGTCTTGCTTTCTGTGCAGAGGTTGCAGGTTCTCCCCATGCTTGCATGGGCTTTCTCCGGGTACAGGTTAATTGGTGACTCTAAATTGGCCATATTAGTGAATGTGAGTGTGTGGTTGTCTGTATGTGGCCCTGCGATGGACTGACAGGGTGTCCACAGGTTTTATTTGCGTTTAATTATTGCCTATCAGGAAATTGTGTTTATTTAATTAAGACTTGGTGTTAAGCCTTAAACTTTGTCAAAGTCAAAGACTCATTACATGTTTAAATGAATTTTTTTGTGGGCAGAGACAGGGTGAAGAATATGCGTGTGCATTGCGTACGCACAGTTTGATAAATCAGATACTATTTACATGAGGCACCAGGGCTTCTTCTTAGACTGGGGATCTAACTAGCATAATATACAATTTTTTCCCAATTTATTTTATCCTTATTACATTCAAACAGCATATAAACCATAGTTCCAATTTCATTACTGCATCGCCAACACAAGTTATTATCTCCTAATTTAGTCTAGCCTTTCTGCTAGGAGTCTGCTAGCTAGCAGTAACACCTATCCAAAATTGTATATTTTATCATATTGCCAATAATATTTTTAATTACCTATAAAGCCCTAAATAGCTTACCACTGCACTCATAGTCTGGCAACTTATAATACCTAAAATATCAAAATCAACTGCAGTTGTAAATCTTTAAAGCTGCTTTAAAACAATCTTATTTTGTAATTACACATACTGTCAAAGGATAAATGAATGTCATCAAAATTTTTACCTGCTTATTTATTGGCAGGCAGCGTGCTGGCGCAGTGGTTAGCACGGTCGCTTCACAACAAAAAGGTCCCTGGTTCGAATCCCGGGCTCCGGGTCTTTCTGTGCGGAGTTTGCGTGTTCTCCCCGCGCTTGCGTGGGTTTCCTCCAGGTACTCCGGTTTCCTCCCACAG
>JAOTQW010063269.1:0-27177 GCA_026260075.1 Sisor rabdophorus
TGTGTGTGTGTGTGTGTGTGTGTGTGTGTGTGTGTGTGTGTGTGTGTAGTCCTGGTTTGTCCCTCTCAGTGGCTTACAGACTGAATCAGATGAGTTCAGGATCTTTGGAGACTGAACTAGCCCTGGCACAGCAGAACCCACCTGAGGTGTGACTAAATCATGAATTTCACAAACTTCATCTCGACCCACTCTAAAAACACAAAAGCTTTAAAAAAAAAAATACAGGAAAGAATTGCTGTCCTTAACTGGATTTATTGTCTGGCTTGATTTCTTACACTTCATATCGTTAGGGGGTGGAGCATTTCTCTTCTGTCTGCTTGGCCACGCCTCTGGATGAGACTCTGGACCGTGAGGTTCTTTTTCTCCTGCAGGGTCCAGGACCAGAGCAAATGTCTGTGGAGTGTAAACTGCTTATTAACAGATTGGTAATGTCAGAATCCTGATATTTCACGCACCATGCTCATGTCTCATTTACCTCATTTGGTAGCCTTACATACTGCTTTCCATTATAGCATTTATATCAGCATTTCATACTTTTATACTAGTAGTGGGCAGTCCTGGGGAGCTAGTGTCCTGCAAAGTGTAGCTTTAACCTGTCCGTTTCAAGTATACCAAGTAAAATTACTGATTAGTTGGTTCACCTGACTAGATTACACCTTCCCTCCCCGACCAGGATTGCCCGCCATGGTGTAGAAATATGGAATGCTGATATAAATGCCGTTTGGAGTTTTTCCTTGCCACCGTCGCCCCCGGCTTGCTCATCAGGGACAAACTGGTTTCTATTACATTCCGTACCAAAATTTCATCAACTTGTGTAAATCTGCTTTGTGACAATTACCATTGTAAAAACGCTATACAAATAAAACTGAACTGAATTGAATTGAATTGAAGTTTGGTGCAATATTACATAGAAGGGATACTATACGAGTCATAATAAAGTCTGTGTTGTGTTTCAGAGGCGAGAGTTTGAAGATGACACCCTGGATGTTCTTGCAGCTTTTCCAGGCTTTCGGAAGAGTCAGGGAGTTCAGGACGCAAACACTGACCCTAAACTCCAGGTGAACATAACGGACTATATTTTCTAGTCTTCATAATGTCATGTGGAAGAATAATCTGGAAAAAGATAACTATATGACTAGGTGTGAACTAATTGACTTTGTGGATCCAGAGGAGCTTTGACAGCGGTTGCTAAAGTACCTAGTATTAACTTAGACCTCTGATATTAAAAAAAAGATGACTTTTTTTTCCTGATTGATTTTTGCAAGTTGTTACTTTAATGTTGTCTAGCATGAGCACTTTTACATAAAAGTAAAAAGTGCCATATCCTCAATTTTTTTTGCTGCATTTATAATCCAATGGTTGTATACTATGATAGATCGAGCTGTAGGATTAATTTAAAACGCTAATGGTTGAGCTGAAAGAATCAGGGAAAGGGCTATAGATTTAAGATTCTTTAAAGACTATGCAAGATCCGTTTTTTCACAATCTCTGGTGATGTTGTGTAACACTGACTGCCCAGCTCGTGTGTGTGTGTGTTGTTCTGTCTGTTTGTATATGTGTTAGAGAAAGAGAGAGCAGGAGCATGAGCGCAGAATTACATGAACATTTTTCCCTCTAGTTAACAATCATATACAAAGTCTCCCACACAGGTCATGGACAGATTCTCATGAGTCGGAGGCACAGAGACACTGAGCACAAGCATGCACCGATACACACACACACACACACGCACTCAACTTAACTCAAGCTGATGTTTCTGAGCTTGTGTTTAAGCTAATTTACAGCATAAAAATATCAAAATAAAAACAGAATTAACAAGTAATATTTTAAGGAAGAAAAAACACAAAAGGCTTAAATTTGTTTCTAAAATGGTTTATTTGTTTTTGCATTTATCTTTTTAAAATGCAGCATTGTTTATGTAATTCCTGGATCGAAACCTTCTGGTGCTCCCACCATTATGCCTTAAGTTTCCTTTCACGAGCAAAGTGCCAATAAAATGTCATAATTTTTTTAAAAGATTTTTTTTAAATGCAGGAGTCTACAATATTGTGTGTATATAAAAATAGAAGTACTAAAATAATTATTCCCTAAATAATCAGTTATACATGTAAAAAAAAAAAAAAAGATTTAGTTGAAGTAAAAATGGAAACTAAGTAGAATTTTATTATAGAATTTAAATTATTCATTTTGAATAGTTAATATTCTGTTCTCTGCCGTGTTTAGCGCAGCTATTATTATTATTTATTAAATAGTGAATAACCTTGTGCAGCTCATGCAGGTTTTGTTGCACAAAAAACTCCATTGCTGTAACTGTAGCAATGTAGCATCATTTCTGAAATCACCAGCCTACGCTCTCTCGCTCTTTCTTTCTCTCTCTCACACACACTTTCACGCACACACATATTCAACTATTAATCAAGTTGCTCACTCTGCTTCTCTTTATTCTGAGTCAGTGAGGCTTTATTTAGCGAACATTTTAGAAGGACGTTTTTTTCGGGTAATATTAAAATTTTTGTTTTATTGAGTTTGTAAGTTGAATTTTGGGTTACAGGGCCTGCAAGTTCAGCTAGAGCAGCGGCGGAGAGAGTGGACTCAGGGCCTTGAGCAGCTGAAGCAGTACACAGACTCGCTGGAAAAAGAGCTGTTAAAGATGACAAGCAACATGCGTCGCTCTCGCACCGAGATCCTGCACCTGTCCGTCAGGTGAGCTGTGCTGTAGCTCATTCATAAATGACCTTCATTTTTGTTTATTTATTATAAATCATTATTAAATGTATAAATACCTAACATTTAACGTAACAATTATAAATGTTTTTTAGATATGAGGCATCTTGATGTTTATTGCTGTGTTTTCATTAACACTCTTACACACACACACAATGTTTACAGTTGAAGTTCAGGTAAAGGAGATAAAAGGGGGAGCTGTTACTGCTCTAAGCTTCGACTACACCCTGAATCGCATTCATGAATACAGGGTTGAAATGTCTAGTCTGAGTGCGTGAGAGTCAGAGAGGGAGTAATAGAGAGATGATAGAAACTCTGTGCATGTTTGTTTGCAGGCTACAAGAACAAGAAAATCACAAACTGCTGTTACACGAGGAGTTGGATCAGCTAAAGACTCAACAAAACACCAGAGATGCCGGGACTCAGACTAAGCCGCCGCAGGTACCATCATGATCACCTTTTTCCAAACAATATCCACAACACAGATGTGTAATAGTGTAGTGTAATTAACACCTAACCGCAACCCCTTTGAATCGTTTTATTGCTTTTATACCCATGATGACGCTGTTGCTACGGAGGCGTTCCGAATGTTCCGACATTGTAAATCAAGTTCTTCACACCTTGAATGGTTTTCATTGTTGTGTGTTCAGGTGCATGTTGCCGATGACGACGAAAGAAACTCCTCACCCGAGTGGGGCAGAATGTATCCTCTTTTGGACTCTCCTTCTGAACCGAAAAGCATTGATATTGAGATGCACCTGCAGAAAGATGACGGGAAGCTTCCCCTTCTTTCTCAGTTTTTTCCTGCTGCCGATGAAATTAATGAGTTCCAGGAAGACACCAGCAGCAAACTTCAGAGCTTACAGGAGACGCACTGTGGAGATGATGGAAAGCAGGAAATGATTCCAGAGAAAGAGACTGTGTGTGATTTAGAAGCAGAGGAAAAGATTCAGGGTACCACAGCATCTCAGGAGACCCCTTCAGGGAGCATGGCCGACACAGGAACATGCGGTGAGAACATCCCAGAATTTTCAGTATCTAAATACTAATTCAGATGGTTGGAATTTAGGAAAAATCACACACTTATCTCCAACATGGACACACACAGAATGAACCAACACATGCAAAGTAATAGTTGAGGAAAATCAGCTTTATTGCGCGTGTGCATATAAAATAAAAAACCCAAGCACGGGGAGAACAGAAAGACCCCAAGCGGGATTCGAACCCAGGACCTTTTTGTTGTGAGGCAACTGTGCTTTCCACTGCGCCACCGCGCCGCCCTATTTATTGATTGTTATAGTATTTCCCGTTGGTCCCACCTTTTCTTTTAACAGTTTTTTTAAACATTTTTATCTTGAATCAATATTTACCAGTCTTGATCTGTAAAATTGCAACAGTTGCTAATATGGCATTAAACTGAAATAAACAATTGAACAAAAAATCTTTTAACTGAACTGATCAAGCTTTTTTTATTAATTAATGATCAGTATTTTTTCTCTGTTGATTAGAATGTTTCACCATTTTTCTACCAGTTTTGTCACAGTTGCTAATATGACATTTAAACAAGAAATAACAAAAAAAAAAGATTCGGCAAATGATTTGATGCTGCAGCCTCAATTTTCAACACGATTGTGCCACAGATGGGTGGATCCGATATTACACAACTAATGTCTGATGATAATATAAAAGGTTTAAATATCAGGAATTAGTGTATTGGTAGATCTCTAATGTGTGCATGTCAATTATTTAACTTAAATATTTATTTGACATTTTTAACTTCTAGATTCTACACTTGATGAAAATCGAATTAAGGATCATGATGAACCACATCAGGTAAAAAATGCAAGATGCTTGAGCTCTCATCCTCTGTCTCTCTCTCTCTCTAATAAATAAAGAAATATATATCCGCCTTTCTCTTTCTACCTGCTCTCTTTATTCTTCCACTAAACGTTACCCTCTTTTAGCTTAGCTTTACCCATCTCTGTTTCTGTCATTCTTTTGCATTCTTTTTATCACTCATTATAACTAGTAAATCACACTGGGCCTTAAATGACACCCTGAGGGACACCAATTCTGAATAACAACCACCTCAAATGTAATTAAAAAAAAATTACCCTCTAGCCTTCATATTACCACCTGATGACATCACAGCCTTGACTGTATGCATGGTTGCCTGGTCAAAGCACCTTGTCAAAAATAAATTCTTTTTTTCTCTGACTCTTGCAGGAGGAAGCCAGTTTCCCAGCATGCAGTGGCACAGATGACACCCACGAGCAGGCTGTGTGCTGCACTGAGCTGCTTTCGCACTCCCACCCTCCCTGTGCTGGTGAGATCCTTTTTTTCTCAAATTGATTATTAATATATAGACTATAAGTTTGTCGGTCAGTTTTTAGTTGTTTGTCTGTCTTCTTTCTGTGTCACCCCTTTTTTTTTTTTCTTTAATGTTTGATTGTTTTTCCTTTATGATTTAGATTAAGCTTTAAAGTGTGTGTGTGTGGGGGGGGCTATTAAAGGCGGCCCTGTGGTGGTTGGTCTAATTTAGTTTTTCCTCCTTCAGATGAAGCGACTTCTTTCTGCGCTGAGCTTTCTTCCCCCCACACCTCTGAGGTGGTACAGTCCACAGCTGACAGACCTGCACCGGGGCAGCCTCTAACTTTACCCGCTAGGTGGATTCTTTGTGTCTGTGTGATTATGAAAGTCCTTTGAAAGCTGTAAACTTGTCTAACTGATCATAAATTATTCTTTCTCTCAGTCTCTCAATCTTCTTCTTTTTCACTCCCTTTTTCGTATCCTTTTATCCTTTTTACTTTTGTGACCTTTCCAATTGAGAATTTTTGAATGAGATGGAGACAGGGAGCGAGAGAGCAGTCATTAGAATGCAGTAAACCTGTGACTAAGGCAGTGTTTCAGTCTGTTCTCTGTTCAGTTGCTGATTCCACACCCCGAGCACTCATTTGCTAGTCAAAATCTTTTTTTCCCTCTTTCCTGTCTGCATTCACTTTCCCCACTTGCCCGTCTTCATATGGTTGGTCATTGGTGCCTGAAGCATTGCTTTGCATAAGCCCTAACACACCTCAGGCAGTTAGCACACACACGCACACTCTGGCACACACACAATAATCTCTAAATCTAAGCTGCTTCCAGGCTGATTCTTTATACATCACATGACAATGTTTTACCTTTAATTTATTTAAAATAATTTTCTGTCCTGCTTTAGCGCTCCTGAGGAAGATCCAGGAGCTGAAAGAGAACAGGACATCTTGAACAGTATG
Source organism: Sisor rabdophorus (assembly GCA_026260075.1). Lineage (NCBI taxonomy): Eukaryota > Metazoa > Chordata > Actinopteri > Siluriformes > Sisoridae > Sisor > Sisor rabdophorus. Next base: position 5,997 of record JAOTQW010063269.1, read on the forward strand.
AGCAGTTTGCAGGTCAGTTAAAGGAAGTCCCACCAGTTGTTTTTTTTTTTTCTGTCTTCCATGCAGCTGAAACTTCCTGTCAGTAATGCAGCAATTCGCTTCACTGACAGTTACAGTTTCTATCCTAGCACAGCTTTTACAGGGTGCATGACCTCACTGCAGGGTTGGTATCATTTCATTTATTCAATTAATAAAGTTTAATAACCACCTTTATATTTGACTTGAGAATAAATAGGGCACATATTTATTGTGGTTTCTGTCCTACATTAATAATAACGCTGATAAATTTACTGTCAGTTATTCATTCTAGTTTTGGGTCATATGTCTGTACAGGGGTCTAATGATCCGTCTGTCTGGTATTGTCTCACGGTGGTCTTCACTGTAACTGATTCTTTGTCTTTGGCTAGTGTCATAGAGCTTAGTTTACTTCTGTGTCAGTGTCTGACTGTCTCTAGTTCTTTCTGGTAGTGTTACATTCTGTCTTCCCTGTCTGACCATATTGTCTGTCTTTAGTTGGCCCAGTCCAATTCGCCTGTCCTTGTCTGACTATATTGTTTCTTTAGTTCTTTTTGGTAATTTCCCTGTCTGTCTATGGAGTTTTGTTTCTGATCCCTTATTCTCTTCAGTAGTATTTTGTCTGCTTTTTTCTTTTGTCTTCCTGTAAAGTTGTGCCTATTTTCAGAGTCTGTTTAATTTTTTTCCTCTAAATGTCTGTCCTTTAGTATATGGTCCTTTTTGTCCTTTTTTAAATAAGTGTCTATATGTGGCTCTTCTTATCTGTCTGTCTTGGTGTCTTAGATTTTTCTCTGTTCATCTGTCCACCTTTCTGTCTGATTCTGTTTAGTTTTTTGTTATTGTTAATTTAAAATTCTTTTTCTGTGGTGTGTTTAAGATTTTTCTCTCCCAACTCCATTTAATAAACAACTATTTAACTTTTTTTTAGCTGTGTTTTCATTGAGAAATCCAGAAAACCTCCGCATTCTACTGTATCCGATTCTTCCGGTCTGATGTATTTCAGCACGCGAGTGTATGTGCTGCAGTCAGTCATGATTTGGGCCAAACGGTAGCACATTGCAACAGTTTTTGCGCAACAGGGCGATATTACAGAGACTTTGATTCTAAATGGTTGCTTTGTCGGCCTGTGTTGTATAGAGAGAGACTGCTCGAGAAACGGAGAGAGAAAAAGAGACTGAGGGAGGAAGGAAGGAAGGACTGTCCAAGGAAAGGAAGGGAGAGAGAGACTGCCCAAGGAAAGAAAGGGAGAGAGACGGAGAGAGAGAGAGACTGCCCAATAAAAGGGAGAGAGAGAGAGACTGCCCAATGAAAGGGAGAGAGAGAGAGAGAGAGACTGTCAGGGAAAGGAAGGCAGAGAGAGATTTCCCAAGAAAAGAAGGCAGAGAGAGATTTCCCAAGAAAAGAAAGAGAGAGATAGACTGCCAAAGAAAAGGTAAGGAAAGGAAAGAGACTGCTCAAGGAAAGGAGAGAGACTGCCAAATAAAAGGAGAGAGAGCGATTGAGCCAGAGGGCGAGTAATAGAGCACCAGAGCGAGCAACTGAGCAAGGTAGACAAAGAAAGTGAGTGAGAAAGCTGGAGAGATCACTGGCTGTCTCTTTTTTTCTAACTGCTTGTCTCTTTCTCTCTGTCTCTCTTTCTATCCATCTCTTTTTCACTCTATTGAAATTCTCTGACTCGTTCTGCTTCCTTTTTCTTAATATGCAGAGAGATAGAAATGTATAAAATAAATCCTTGTCTCCGTCTAGTGCAATTCTCTGACTCATTCTGCTGTTGCCTCCCACCTATTCTCTCTCTCTCTCTCTCTCTTACATTATGTAAGAAATGTTTTATTTGAGACTTTACCCAAGATTTTGAAAAGATAGAAGTGTATGAGGAAGTTACCAGCTCTCATGCTTGCATCAGTAGGTCAGTCATGTTCTGTTCTCTCTAACAGAAACTGTCACAAGAGCAGATTGTTGAGGTGTCTACTGTACTGGAAAGGTGAGACGCTTTTATCATCTCTCCTTCATCCCATCAACCATTTATGTTGACGCGTGTATATTTGTGCATGTGTTCAGGAGTGGTTTGTTGCCTGTAGCTGAGGAAGAAGAACCAATGTCTGAAGCGAGTCAGCAGGGAGCCGCAGGAGGTCAGGGGAAATGGTTAAATTCACATTTTCTATGTTTACTTTTTTCAATTGCCGTTTTAAAAATGTCCTTTTTCTTTTCAGTTAATTCCAAAGTGGCGAACGAAGGTGCAGGAATAAGTATGGCGAAGACTAATGGGGGATCTGTTCCCTTGACCATCAGGAGCAGAATTAAAAAAGATCTGGTAAGCATCAGTAATACAGATTAGTAATAAGAACGCAAAAGTGAAGTGAATTAAGGCTGCCTTCCCACTGTTAAAACTTAATTTAAAAAAACAGTTCAATAATCAATGAATAAAGATGAAATGATTTTTTTTCATATTATCATAACTGTCTATCTGTAGCTGTCTCATTCTGTCTATTTCTTTGGAGCTGTCCATTTCTCTTTAACTGTTTCTTGGAAGCTGTCTACTCTGTCTGTCTGTACCTCTTATCCTCTCTGCCTGTCTCTCTGGAGCTGTCTCCTTCTTTCTGTCAGTGTCTCTGGAGTTGTCTCTTTTCTGTCTGTCTCGCTATAGCTGTCTCCTTCAGTTAGTCTGTCTGTTGATGTCTCTCTCTCTCTCTCTCTGTAGATCTGTTTCTCTGTAAACATATGTCTTTCTCTGTTTCTTTTTCACTCACTTTTTCTCTATCTGTAGCTGTCTTTTTTTGGTAGCCCTCTCTTTCCCTCTGTTTCTTAGTTTCTTTCTGTTGAACAGTTTTCGTTGTTGTTGTGTATTAAAGGAGACACCCAGTGGCAGTATGGAGACCATCGGAGAACAGACCTCTCAGGAAGACAACGATACTCTTGATAAAAATGGTAAACTTGCTACTATTTAGTGGATTAGCTACTTAGCTGTGTCGCTATTAGGAAGCTATCTAAAACGATTCATTCATGGATTTGTTTGTATCTATGCTAGCGCTAAAATTTTTCATTTTTTAAAAATAAATTTAAATTAATTAGACTCGGATGATCACCAGTTAACATTACTAAATTAAACTGGATTGGCAGAACTGCTAGCTGTTTTACGTTAGTGCTTATTTTTCCCTCTGGTAACAAAACAATAACAAATCAAAGCTTGTTTTACAACCTATATCAACCTATATGAACCGTATTGATGTATTTATTGGTAGAGACCTCAAAGCACCATGTACAGCACGCTGAATGAGTGTCTGCTAAATTCTGTAAATGTAACTAAAACATCATCTAGCACTCCGAATAATAGCCTAGCCTTCAGCCATCATCTTTGATTAATCTATAGCATTCAAGCTTATTTGAATCAAATTAAACAGCATGCTCTCTCTCCCCCACACGCTCATTCACTCTTTCTTTTCGTCTCTTTTTAGATGTTACTGAAAATAGTGAAACCCTGTGTGAAGACGGGTAAGTGTTAGATTTTATGGGGCACGCGTGGAAATGGGGTAAGGTGCGAGTGGAAAGGTACTGGGATGTGTGTGGGCATAAGGGGGAATCGGATGAGTGTAAGTTGGAAAGAGAAAGAGTAGGTTGCAAGTGGGAGTGGGAAAAGCTTGGGGTGCGAAAAGTAGAGTAATGTGCAAATGGAGTGAAGGTGTAAGGCTGGGAATGGAATAGGGTGGGAAGAGTTGAATAATTGCAGGACTGGAATTGTCGGAATGAGAAATATAACCTGAAGACCAGAAGCAAAAAACAGGAGTAAAAAAAGAAATGAGTAATAAAAAAAGAATTAGTCTGAAATAAAGAAAGAAATGAAAGATCACAAACAGCTGAAATGTACTTGTGTGGCTATATAATCCTTTACACAGGTGTTTATTAAACAGTTTGTTTTGGGTTTTTTTTATTGCAGACTGACACAGAGTGAAAAAGACATTGAGGTGAGTTGTGAGTGGCTGGGTATGTGTGGGTATGTTTTGAACTGCTGTTCTTGTGTTGTAATAGTTTCATTGTTGTGCAGATGTGTGCATATGTAAACGTGTGTGTGTTTGTGTGTGTGTGTGTGTGTGTGCGCGCGCGCGCGCGTGTGTGAGAGCAGGCCGAATTCCTTCGCCTGTCTCTAAGTCACCGCTGTGATTTGTTCACTCTGGAAAAGCGACTTCGTCTGGAGGAACGATCACGGAACCTGGCTGAGGAGAACGTACGCAAAGAAGTGTCCAGCTGCCAGGGTCTGCTTCAGGTCTGTGTGAGAGACTGAAAAAACTGACGAAATAAATAAATAAATTTAAAAAAAAAAAGTGTGTCTGTTGCTGTCTTAGGCTCTGCTCCCTCTGTGTGGGGATGATAATCCTTCACTGGAAATCATACAGAGGCTTCAGAAGAACCTGGACATCCTGCTGCAGTCTGTCACGCGGGTCGCCAGTCGCTCTGAAATGCTGGGCTCCATTCATCAGGTCTGTTCAGTATCATCACAGTGTCAACATACACATCATCTCTGCTTTATTCTTATCAAAAAGTTCCTTTAAAAATATAAACCCAAAGCACTGAGGTGTGTAACACCTGGACGTTTTACAGATCATTGATGGAATTTGGGGGGAAAACCTACAGCTGATCCTTTTCCAAAATAATAATATTAGAGAGTAAAGGTGGAGGATCCACTCACGTACAAAATTTTTTTTTAGGACTTTATACTCATAAATGCACTAACCACGTCCTCTTACCTGCAGACACTGAAATCTTTCAATTTCTTTTTTGACTGAGTGATTTATTTCACTTGTTTTTTTAGAATCCGGTGGAAGCATTTAGACCTGGTAATTTCATGTTAGCATCATTCTTTCTGTGAACGAACGAATGCATTTTCTCCTCTACATTTTTTGTGTGCGCATGTGTAGGAGTCTCGCATGGGGAAAGCGATAGAGGTAATGATTCAGCATGTGGAGAATTTGAGGAGGACTTACACTAAAGAGCACGCTGAGCTACTGGAGCTCAGAGAAAACCACTTACAGAAAGAACACTCCTTTACCCACACCGACCGGGGTAACACACACGTACACAGCTTTCAATAGCTTTGAATCAGAGTAAGATCAGATTATAACAGTAAAGACTGATTACTAACTAATGTAAGAGCTCATCTGTGCTGCTTTATTTCAAATAATGAAGCAGTACAAAGACATAACCCTCCTGCTTCTTCTTGTAGATGAGCTCAGGAAGAAAAAGATTAGCGCTGAATTCTACAAGGTGAGTCCCAGACAAAATGGAGTACTGAAATATAACTTAAAAGACTTGAAATGAAACTTTCAGCAGATGTGACAGAGTTCTCATTGCTGATTGGTCAGAAGGGGTGAACTTTTGTTGTCCTACATTCTGAAGTGAACGCTCGGTCACTGGAATTTGTTTGGTAAAAGAGATGTTAAAGATTCTTAGAACGTAAAGTACAGCTTAGGGAGATTCTGTTATAGTGGTGTGATTAAACGTAAGATGTGCAGTGTTGTGGATTTATCTATTTTTGTGTAGGTTGCAGCCCGACGTGTCAGCATAGCCACCATCCCACGCAGCATCGGAGCTCTAGCACCCACTAACACGGTGAGAAAGCAAATGTGTGTCTTGTGCGCATTCAGATAAGAGATTTGGAGGTTAGTGAGTGAGTGCAGGTTAGTGATGCATGAAGGCAGTGCAAAGGAGCGGCGGAGGGAGTGCCAAAGAGAGGCTTGGGAAGGAGGGAAGCGAGTAAGGGAGGGAGGGAATGTGAGTGAGGAAGTGACAGATGGTACAGGTGAGGATGTTGTAGTGTAAAAGAGGGACAGAGGAGGGCCTAAAAGGAGTAAAAGTGCTACTAGGCAATTGAAAAAGTAAAAGTGTAAGTGTAGATAAGTGATGCATGAAGGTAGTGTAAAAGAGAGGCGGAGGGAGTGCAAAAGAGAGGCAGAGGAATGCAAGTGAGAAACAGCTAGAACACTTAAGGATGTTGGAAAAAGTGAAAGAGATGACTGAGGGGAGAGTGTGTGTGAAAGCATGACTGAGGGGAGTGTGAGTGAGGGGTAAAATAAATTGTGTGTGTGTGTTTTTTCAGGTTAATGCTGGTACAGAGCCGGAGCTGGGTCCTCGCTCTCCCAGGTACAGAACTGGAGTTGGTTTTGTGTTCTTTTGCGTTTTAAAAGTTTGAATTTTAAGCAGTGCAAAAATTCCAGCAGAAAAACCAGCAGGGGCAATAACCTGAGATTGCGTTTCATCTTGGAACTTTGAGCCATGTGTATGTTTGTAATGCTTCACAGGAACATGTTTGGAAAGCTCACCCAGCGAGCGCCTTTAAAGCGATTTATTAGTTGCACTGAGGCTGAAACTCCTCCCTTTAGGAGTAGGTAAGAACGTTTATGGAGCGCCAACCATCACAGTCACCTGCTTCTGGCCCTCTTAAAGATATAATTTTAATAATTTGAGTGAATGTCTGCGCTTAAGTTTTGCATTATCGACCTAACCAAGCTTTGGCTGCTGGGTTGACCTGCAAGCGTGACCGTATTAATACTGCTCATTAGAAGGTTGAGTTCAAATCCCAGTATTAAAATATTAGCGGTTTACTTTCTGGCACCTATTGGACGACTTAACGTTGTCATGGCCTTGAACACGACATTTGAAGAAAATCAACTGTGATTGGGTGTTTTTTATTGTTAGATTCTTAAAATTAAAATCTAACAATAAAAAACACCCAATCACATATTTACCAATCCGGATTGTAAGTGATTTCACCGCCATTCACAGAACTGTGTGGCCGAAATCAATGTTTTACCTACCAGACATTTTTGTTCCCACACGTCCATGTCAAGAGTTTCCACATCACATGGACAAAGTCTGTTATCTCGCCAGATAGTGAAGTTATAAAATTCACATTTTTAAAAAATAGCTTAGATATAATAACATACTTTTGCAATATTGCGGTAGCTTAGCCTTATTTAAGAGTAAATCGATAGCTTAGCTCACATCATTTTTCAAGTAACTTTTCCTACACTGGAAAGTCAGATGCCAGAAAAAGGTGCGCCTATTTCAGCTTTAACAAACAATAATGTTAAACAAATATTTCAATACGAACAAAACTAAAATCATTTCAACGTTTTCTTTAATACTTCACACTAATCCGTAACCTTCCTGTGAGGAGAATCTTTCAAGCTCGGCCAACTTTTTCAAGTTTCAGCATGATTCCAGTCTTCAATTTAAAATTTTCTCCATTTTGTAGCTTTTTTCAATTTCAGCTGTTTTCTTAAGTGCTGTAAATAATGTGCAAATTATGCTAATATGCCAAATCTTTCAGAATTACTTTCGGGATTTTCAAATTTTTCTAATTACTAGTTACATTTTTTAAAATTTATTGAGAATTTACGTTAGCTTCTTTTAGCTAAATGGCTAGTATTAGCAAAGAGAAGATTGTGAAGCCAGATGATGTATTGAATCAAGCAAGTGCATGGAAGCTGCATGGGAATTGCGATCAGTGTGCTTTTGTGCTTTGTCTGTATAACCAAAAACGCATCATCAGCTATTCCTGCAAAACAAATTGTGCTGTGTGTGATCACATTCTCACGTTGTGTTTTCTTTCTAAAACAGCGAGCAGACTTTAACACAGTGCACCAATCAGAATCCTACAACCGAACAACAAGCCTCTCCTTTAGCAATGAAAGCGCCTCCTCCTGAACTCCCGGAAGCCCCGAAGGGTGTCTGCACTTGGGCGGCATTAATGGTGGTGCTAGCCGCATTTGTCGCGGTTCTGGGCAAGATGTTAATACAACCAGCTGCGGATGCAGCCCCTGTGGGCACTGGTGACTCCTGGATGGCCATCCAGCAGATTCTGTGGCCCTATACAGGGCTCCGGCACAATGCTCAGCCCCCTGTTTAACAGCACAGTGCGCCCTACTGGACGAACAGGCCAATAGCATCAATCATAGAGAACCTAAAGCACTTTTTTATATACAGCAAAACAGCATGGCGGCCTAGTATAACCAATTACACTTTGCACTTTGTCATCACATAGTTAGCAGTTTAAAAGTGATAAAATGTTTTAAGTGAACAAGGATTGAAGCGGCTGTGTTTTTAAGGTTGTTTTTTTACGTTATGATGATATCAATGTTTTTCCTGACAGTTGAAGGAGTAATGAACATTGTTTTTCTGTCTAAAAGTACTTTTAAACATTAGACAAGTCACTTGAGCGTTTATTTTTCTTTAGTTTTATAATTTAAGATGCATTTTATTTTGAATTATTTTCATTATGAAGTGGTTTGGTGTGCACTTGTGTTCTTGATTTCAAGTTAAGAAGAAAAGACAAGCTTAGGCACAATAAAGCTACTAATCCAATTTGGATCACAACTTGTTGTGGACATCAGTTACGCGGTGGATTTTTGTGTTTACTGTTTTTACTTTGTCATGTCGACTTGTTTCTATTTTTGAGATAAAACGCAGTCATTTTGCACTGCCAAAATTGATTCACGTTTCTCAGTCTGCTGTGAAATTGGGTTAAAATGTGAGTATTTTTGCAGGGGTGGTGGGGTTATTTAAAAGGTTTTTTGGGGGAAAATGTATAGTACGAACATTAGGTTTTGTTAGTGTGTGACCGGTAATTGGGTTTTACTGATCTTTACTAATATTCAAGCCTTTTCTCAATATCAGGATATCAATTATATAATATCAGGTACAATTATATGTTGCCACAGGAGCAGAATAACTTTCCTAATAAATTTAATTTAATTTTTTTAAAGAATGTTGCTGATTTAGGTTCCCAAATAAAGCAAAGCTATGTTGTAGTGTAGTACAATACTTATTTGTTTAAACAAATATATATATATATATATATAATTTTTTTTTTGCTTAAAGACTGTAGTATCAAAGTCTAAAAGTTACTTGATGCTGGTCAGTCAAGGTCTCATTTACACAGAAATGCAAGGTAGTTATTTATTATTATTTATTTAACAAACAATACAAAAGATTTTTTTTTTTTAGAAAATTAAACCGCTAATTGAGGATAAAACTAAAAAGGTCACCCTTGCATTTTTATTTGTACAGCCAGTTTTGTATATTGTATGAAACGACTATCCGCCCACACCACCGGCCCTTATCACTCACTGCCATGTCACATAACCATGACGACAACAACAGCAATGGCCGGCTACATGATGGTGTTTAGATTATAGAAGCTCCTTAGATGATTAGCACAACTGAAGCAAAATCTTAAATACCATATCCTCTGCTCCGTTGTTGTTTATAGTTACATAGTTGTTTATTTCATTGCATACGTTTGTGATTGTTACAAAACACACTTTTGTCTATAATATTTCTTGAGGTATGTCAAACATGCAGATTTTTTTACATGATTTGTTTTCATCTTATGTAATACAAGTATTAAAATTGATTCAAACTGTTGTAGGACCTCCAACTGCCACCACAAAGAATCTATCTTTATCTTGATTCAGTATTTATAAGGTAAAAAATGTGTTTTGGTAATCGGTGACATCGTGGAAGATTTCAAGCGAATGCAAGCACGCGGGTGGCACACAGCAGTCTCTGCACGGTGTTAACTAAAATGTAGTGGGTCTGGTCTATTCTGACCCGCCCCTCCGGGCTGATAAAGTCTCTGAGCATGTGCAAAAATGAGGAGTGAAACTCTGTGTTATCAGCAAGCTCTGTAGAGAAGTATTTGCTTGTTTCTTTCATCTTTAGTTGCTGGCCCCTCTGAGCACCGAGTAAGTACAGAGACCACGCCTCCTGTGGTACAGGCCCCATCTCCGGGTGCTCGCATACCTACAAGGAGTGTTACCAAAGCTTTCAATTCATTGATTGTGATAGACATTCATTTATTCATTCATTCATTCATCTTCTAATTTAAGTCACAAGCATGTGCTGGAGACTATTCCAGCTCTCTACAAGACAATTTTGCATCACCCATTAACCTAACGTACATGTTTTTGGACTGTGGGATAAAATTGGAAAACCCAAAGTAAACCCTTCTCAACCACAGGAAGAACATGCAAACTTGATACAAAAAGTTAGCTAATGTAAGCAGTTAACATTATGGTTACTAATGCTAACATTTATTTTACTTCTGCCTTGTGTACCCACTTTTTTTCTTAGTTTTTCTTTCTATTTATTATGACATTTTTAGCCGTGATTACATAAGGTTGTTAAACTTACTAGTAAAAATACATGAATTAAATTTTAAAAAACATATTTACATTAAATATTTATTTAATGTTCCCAACCAACAATTAGAACCACCATTTTCCTTAGTGATTATTCTCGAGTGCTTATTCTTTATTGTAACCTTATCTGCAGGGATATTTCCTTTTGTGCTAATGTGTTACGAGTAGCGGTAGCTTAGTGGTTAAATTGTCAGACCACTTGGTTTTGAGTCATACCTTTAAACTGGCACTACTGTAAGTTTATACATTTAACATGCAACATGATATGCAAATCATAGATTAGTTTAGAATGTCATTATCTTTTTTCCCCCTGATTTGAGCTGAAAACGCACGTGTGTGTGTATTTGTACCTGAAGTACAAAATGCTCCTTGTCACAATGAGCGTTCCACTGACTCCGAGAGAAAGCAAAAGCCATGGACACCAAAGCCATCTGCTCGTACACTGTGTGTTCGATCAGCACATCCTAACCGAACAACCCCTTTAGTGATTCATGACCTTTAGTTTCTGAAAATGTTTTATCACTTGTTCAACCGAACTATGTTACCTTGGCACTGACTGAAATGTACTCCTCCGAATACTCGCCAACAAACACGTTAACTCCGGCGAGTCTCATGGCTTTCTGCAGAGCGGCAAAACTTATCCATTTACCCAGGATATGATTCAATTTAGGAGCCTGTTCCATCTCAAGCATACACTGACTCTCCTGTGAAAAAAACAAAACAAGGTTTCAAAACAAAGTATTGACAGCGCAGAAATGCAGTTTTGACAACATGAATAAGTAATAAACAAAAACATTGTTAGCAGCCCCAACAATTCCTTGCTCATTCATTAATTAATTCATTCATTTATCCATTCATCTTTGATTAGAATCATCAATCAACCTAATGTACATGTTTTTGGACTGTGGGAGGAAACTGGAGGTATCCAACCTTCTTGCTCTCAGGCAACAGTGCTAACCACTAAGCCACAGTGCTTCCCGCATCCCTGGTTCATTTAAAAATAAATAAAACTTTTATAAACACGAGGAATCATTAGCATTAATTGGGTGCCAATATTTTTGCTCCATATTGCTACATATATACAATAGTAGCCGTATTCATTTTTCGATAATTTTCGTATGTATTGCTTTTATTTCCTTTTTATTCCGTCAAGTTTCATTTGTTTTTATTATAGTCTTCATGTAGAATAAAAAAATATTTTTATGTTATCTTGACTGTTGCCAATTATTTTCAAATGGACCATACAATTAATTGCGCATGTCCCAGGACTAAACTGCATTCATTTTAGGTCATCACATGACTACCCACTTAACCCTGGTCATGAAGTCTACCTCTCTTCTCTGGCTGCTGCTTACCTGGATATTAAATCTGACTTCAGTGAGCGGCGTAGTGATGCTAAGTGTAACTAAGTCGTGACCCTGGGGTCGAAGCTCCCAGTTCTGGAACGGCATGTTGGCGTACGTTTCTTGTAGCAGAGTGAAGGTGTAAAAAGACTCCATTTTAACAGAGATGGTGCGAGTCTCACTGTCGTATGACGTCTCAACAATGCCATCCGTCCTCCAATGCTGACCTACCACCAAATTACAGAAAGAAGTGGATCATAAAGTGAAGTTATCGTTTATGATTCCCTGTTTTTTTTCAATTTATGAAAAAAGAATCAGGACAGACGCATTTAAATAAAAAATAGCCTTTTTATTTAAAAAGTTAAACATAGACCTTAGAAATTCATTAATCCTGTTAAATCTATACCCCCTTATTCCATAAATTGGGGTCACAGAGTCTGCTGTAGACTATATCAGCAAACATAGGGCGAGAAGCAGGGTTACATTCTAAACAGGTCATCAGTCCATCTCAGCTCCACACAAAGATAAATAACCACACACACACGAACATACACATTCACATTCACTCCTATGGGCAATTTAGAATCACCTAATGCACCAATCAACCTAAATGCACATGTTTTTGGATTATAGAAGGAAACCAGAGGACTTCACACAGAAAGACCCCTTTGCATGGAATTCAAACCTGGGACCTTCTTGTTGTAAGGTGACCATGCTAACCACTATGCCACCGCGTCGCCTTTGTGGTAATTCTGATATTTTATAAATGTTTTTGAATGTAAAGTAAAATCAAAAAACTAGAGAAATCAAATAAAAAAGAGACACTGTTATAACCAAAGGTAATGTTAACATTTTTAATTAAAAATCTATCCATCCACTGTCTATACCTAATCATATCCTAATCAGGGTCATGGGGATCTACTGAAGCCGCTGTCATTAGATGAAAGACAGGGGTCACCCTAGACAGATCACCAGTCTATCACAGGGCCACATACAGACAAACTGGAGTAAACCCACACAAACACAGGAAGGACATCTAACACACTGCAGGAAATAACCTAAAACCTTTTTGCTTTGAAGCAACTATGCTCAAGCCTTGGTTGTGCTTGGTTGTGCTTTTTTATTTTCAATAAAAACAGTGGGGTGGTGCAGTGGCATAGTGGTTAGCAGTTCGCCTCACAGCAAGATGGTCCTAGATTTGATTCCTGGGCAAGGGGTCTTTGTGTGGAGTTACTCTGGTTTTCTCCCACAGTTAAAAAAGCATGTACATTGGGTTGATTGGTGACTCTAAATTGCCCATAGGAATGAGTGTGTGTGTGTGGTTGTTCATTTATGTGTGACCCTGCAATGGACTGGTGACCTTTACAGGATGTACCCCTACCTTTTACCCTATGTGCTCTGAGAAGGGCTCCAGCAGAACCCTGTGACACGAGCTAGGAAATAAGGGGGTATAGTAGATGAATGAATAAATTAAAACAATGTATTACAATATGTCTACATTTTAAGAAAAGTTGCATTTCAAAAAAATTGTTTTCAGTAATATTCATGCAGGCCGGCGTGATGGCATAGTGGTTAGCACGGTCGCCTTTCAACAAGGGATTTCTGTGCAGAGTTTGCATGTTCTCCCCGCGCATGCGTGGGTTTCCTCCGGGTACACCGGTTTCCTCCCACAGTCCAAAAACATGTGCATTAGTGCATTGATTGGTGACTCTAAATTGCCCATAGGAGTGAATGTGAGTGTCTGTGACGTGTGTGTGTGGCCCTGCGATGGACTGGCCATCTGTCCAGGGTGTACCCCCCGCCTCTCGCCCTATGTGTGGAGGGATAGGCTCCAGCAAACCCCCATGACCCCGAAAAGTTCGGGAATAAGCAGGTACAGAATGAATGAATGAGTATTCATGCAAAGTAAATAAAACATTTTATTTTAGGAATCAATTAACTACTTACTTTGAATGAATGAATGAATTTTTCTACAATGGCACATTATTGAAAGTTTCATTTCTTTTATAACTCTCATACCATTTTTGCATTTATTAATAAATCACATTTTTTTCTGTTTATAGTTGCATATGTTTAAGCAGCTATAAGTAAGGGCTCAATTCCTACATCCAACAGTAAAAAAGATCTTCTGAAATCTTCTTAATCCTAAGAATTACAACTGTTCATTTAAAATCCAGAATATGGTATTGATGTAATTATTTAAAGTTTCATATTACCTACTGGGTCCCATCGCACCACCTGTGGCTCCTGCAAGAAGATCACAGACTCTGGCAGAACCACAGTGATCTTCACAGGTGGGTTCGACTGCATGCCACTATCCTCTGTTTTCCCTGTTATGGAGATGTTGGGCTGTTCTGAAGAATATGGAAAATGCTGAAGACCTGTATCTAATATCTAAAACACACACACAAACATATTTTGTTCAACTCTGGAAGTTTTCAATTATCAGTTTTAAAAAGATATTTACCTCTGTTAACTCCCAGTTGTTGATTGTAATTGACTGAGGTGGAAGCTGAAACAGGTCAAAGTAGTAGACTCCACCCAGGGATGTGTACCGATAAAGATCTACAACGTGGTGGTCAGTGTTGACAGGCTCCAGCTCTGTGAGAGGTTCAGGCACACCTGGGAAGTATTGATGAAGATCACTAAATAATAGTAATAAAAAAAGTAATAAAAAAAAATAAAAAAAAACTTGCCTTGTTTTTCTAAGAAAGGTATTTGTTTCAATCTGTTTAACTCTGTTTAAGAGTTCATAATGCACATACGGTTTAGGTGGAACAGCTTTTATTAATACACTTATCATCATGTGTACTTATCTGCTACTTTTTTTTTCTTTCTGCTACGCAGAAGGCAGCGTGGATGGCGAAGTTGTTAGCACGGTCATCTCACACCGTCCCGGGTTTTATTACCCTGCAAAGGGTCTTTGTGTGCGGAATTTGCATATTTTCCCCATGCTTGCTTGGATTTACTCTGGGTGTCCTCCCACAGTACATTAGGTTTATTGGTAACTCTTAAATTACCCATAGGAATGAGTGCGAGTGTGTGTGGTTGTTCGCCTGTATGTGTGGCCCTGCGATAATCTGATGGCCTGTCCAGGGTGTACCCCTGACTCTTGCCCTGGGCTGGAATAGGCTCCAGCAGACCGATATGACCACAATAAGGGAAAAAAGCGGATATAGAAGATGAATGAATGAATGTTTCAGCAGTTCAACAAAATAGATCAATCCTTTTTTAAAAATTCCTGATTCTAACCTTCTGGATCTCCAGAAGTCATCTCTTCTTCTATGATGTTCTCTGAATGATCTTCTTTCTCCTCTTGTAGCTTTAGGGAAGAACTTTTCCTCCCCTCTTTAGCCGAGCGCACATTAACCTTACTCTGAAATACACACCATATCAATAAACTTCTACTCAATTTGTATATCCTCATCTCAGAACACACTTCTCACCTTGTTCCCTTCAACCGATTTAAGTGACTCCACATCATCCTGTTCCTGTTGCCTGCATTCTTTCTGCTCATCTTCTCTTTTCATTTCTCCGTCCTCCAGCTCTTTTAGGGTCTCGCTGAGTAGCTCGATGTTTGCTTCCCCTTCCTCTTTATCAGCCACAGAATGTTTATTCTGCGCCTGCTTCTGGAGGCTTAGGTGGCTCAGGTGATTGTAACGAGTGTGAAGAATCCTCACACTAATGTCACTCATAGCCAGCTGTTTAGGAAGCTCGAAGCTTAGCCCCACCTCCTGGAAATCGTGGTCTTTAAATCTAGGTGGGACAAAAACATAGCTAAGCATTAGCACTTGCAATATATGCCAACTATTTTAGGCATCCATATATAAATTTAAAGAAAATATATTTTTCTGTACAAATAATTAAAGAAATTATTCATTTCTGGCAACTGGCATCCTTATCCAGTCATTTACCTTGATCTATTTTATATAACCAAGCAATTGGTAGTTACATGCCTTGCTCACAGGGCCAACAATGGGAACTAGTTGGTGGTGGCACTAAAACCCAGATCTTCCAATTAGCAGTGCAACACCTTAACCACTGCACTTTTAGTTTCTGTGTTTTCAAATAAGAGAAATTTGACCCCCCCCTAAAAAATGTTTTTTTTACCAGTTATGTCATAAAAGTTGCCGTAAAAGGAAACCATTTAAACATGCTTAAAAAAATATAAAATATACAGTATATAACGAAAAAGGGTTCCTGTTGAAAGTTACATAGATAAACAAAAACAGGAAGTTGCCTTGAAATTCTTAAAATGAAGTTTCTTTAGAAATCCTAGCTATTTTAGTTTTTTTAAAGGTGTGGAACCCTCTTTGAGTGAAATTTAAACAAAAAACAACCTTAAACAACCAAATACAAGCCAATTCTTGAGATGTTTCTCTTAACTCTCTTTAAAGCAACATTGATCCTCTACTCATTTAATAATTAGATTGGTGTAGGAGCCACTTTGAAGCAAAATGGGTTTGGTCCATTAGTAGGTGTTGTAACAGAGCGTCCTACATTGATTTCATTTATACATTTGACGATTGTCAGACATGTATTTCTAGT
Source organism: Sisor rabdophorus (assembly GCA_026260075.1). Taxonomy (NCBI): domain Eukaryota; kingdom Metazoa; phylum Chordata; class Actinopteri; order Siluriformes; family Sisoridae; genus Sisor; species Sisor rabdophorus. The sequence continues at coordinate 22,096 of JAOTQW010063269.1, forward strand.
AGGATCTTTTACAGGATCTATTTAGAGCCTTAAAGTTAATCGATTTCAAAGTAAAACTAATATATATGTATATAAATGAAAGAAATAAAGTGTAGCTGCGGGAACCTGGGATTTTTGCTGATGTTAGCCCATAAGCACAGAGTAAGGTTATCATCATAGATGGTAAAATGCATGTTCCCGGTTTCGATGTCTGAGCAAATCCTAGCTGACTGAAAACACACACACATCTTTAATGGCATAAGCTCTGACGGAGGTATAGCGGAATATGCAGTATAAGACCATTGACAGGCGCCACATTAACTGCACTCTGACCTTAAGGATCTCCTCAGCGCCTTTCAGGTGTTTAACGTGGATAAGTCTCTGCAGCTCCTCAAGCGTATCCTGATGCATCTGAATAATCTCTGGCTCAGTCTCCTCTTTCAGAACAACCTCCAGTTCATCTGTTAGCTAAACCAAAAAAAGCAACACTTTAATGTTGCTGCTTCAGTGTACCAGCTCTGTATTGGAGACGTGGATTTCAGGGGACTAGATTCATACTCGTAAAGCCAAAGAACATTGTTGTAGAATGGTCTGGATGTCCACAGTCCGGTCCTCCTTCCATAGAGTGATGAAGGTGTGAATCTCGGTTTGAACAGCGGGATTTGGACTGCCGTCACAGATCATGTACCGTTTCCACTACAGGGAAAAATATAAAACACACTATAGCATGATGGGTTGATTTCCTAGCTTGTAAATTCATTCATTCACACATCTATCTTTTAAACCTGCTTATTTCCTAATTTGGGGTCCCGTAGGTCTGCTGGAGCCTATCCAACTCTCTGAATGAAAGAAAGGTAGGAGGGGGTACACCCTAGACAGGTCGCCAGTCCATCACAGAGCCACACTGACATTTACTCCTACGAGCAATTTAAAATTACCAATCAACCTAACATACATGTTTTTGAACTGCACAGAGAGAACATCACACTCCAGACCGAAAGGCCTCTGCCCAGTGCTAACCGTTAATTTACCATGCTGCCCAGCTTGAAAATGTAAATAATGCTTATAGCAAATATTTGGGGGATTTCAAACAATCTGAAAAATCAAACTGTTAGTAATGCAGAATGTATAAGTAATGATGTAACATTACTGCTAGCTTAAATATTCAAATAATTATCCTAACTGTAAAGGATGCCATAACTGATGCATAAATCAGTGAAGGGGAGGAGGGGAAGCTCGGTAGGGTAGGTCCCAGGTTTGATTCCCGGGAAAGGGGTCTTTCTGTGTGGAGTTTGCATGTTCTCCCCGCACTTGTGTGGGTTTACTCCGGTTACTTTGGTTTCCTCCCACAGTCGAAAAACATGTACATTAGGTTGATTAGTGACTCTAAATTGCCCATAGGAGTGAGTGTATGTGCTTTTTTTATTTATTTATGGCCCTGCAATGGTCTGGTGACCGGTCAGGGGCCTTTTACCCTATGTGCTTCAGCAGACCCCTAAGATCCTGAGTTAGGGAATGACGGGGTACAGAAGATGTGTTCACATAATGCATATCGTAGGGTCAACTTAGAGGATGGAATTAATTTATTCAATTAGGTAATCGACCAAAAAAATACATTTTAAAGGCACCAGTCTATTACTTCAGCTTCTTTTTTGACTGTGGCCTCCCACGTGTCAACTTTTTTCTGGTTCTCTGTTATCATGAGGTGCAGTTCGTTCAGCTCATTTTCTCTGCGCTCCCTGTCCTGTTAACAGAGAAAAGCATTTTTTTTAAACTCGATTTGGGTTGAATATTAAAGAAATCTGACAAAACAGGTTCTGGCCTTTAATTCCAGTCGCATTTGTTTTTCCGCTTCCTTCTGTTCTCTCTCCAGCCTCTCCTGCTCCTCTTGCTCTGCTATCAGACGAGCTTCCTCTGCCATGGTTCCAATAAATTAATAAGCATTTAACAGGCTATCTGTTATGTTTCAAACTCATGGTTATTGGACAATTTTTAAAATTTGATCAAGAAAATTTTTTTTATCCAAAATCTCTAAATATTAAAGTTGGAACTTTACTTAATGTAATTTAATTCGTTATATTAGATTGGAGATGAATTTAATGTATACTGTAGAATAAAAATAGTACCCTCTTCCCTGAGCCTCCGTTCTTCCTCCTCTTTCTTCAGCCTCTTCTTTTCTGCCTTGCTAGACTTTCCTTTCGTCTTGGGTGGCTGTGTTTACATCAGGAGAAGGTAAGGAATAACAAAGATTGTCAGCATTATTGTTATATTAAATTAATAGTTTTAAGGCAAACGTGTTTAATGTGTTAATACATCCACGTCATATTTTAGGATTAGCAGTACCACACATAAATTAATAGTTGAGACAAATGAAATTATTTAAATTGTTTTTAATTCTGGCTTTTCCATTCATTCGTTCATCTTCTGTACCCGCTTATTCCCGAACTTTCCAGGGTCAGGGGGGTCTGCTGGAGCCTATCCCAGTGCACATTTTGCGAGAGGCAGGGGGTACTAATGCACATGTTTTTGGACTGTGGGAGGGTACATCCCGGACAGGTCGCCAGTCTATCGCAGGGCCACACACATAGACGAATCACCAATCAACTTAATGTACATGTTTTTAAACAGTGGGAGGAAACCCGAGTACACAGAGAAAACCCAGGCAAGCGCAGAAAGAACATGCAAACTCCACAAAGAAAGACCGGGGAATCGAACCTACGACCTTCTCGCTGTGAGGAGAATGTGCTAACCACTACATCACCGCGCAGCCTATTATACTACATTTAATCAAATTTATTCTTTATGACTTTTATCGCTTCCCCAGGAAAACTAATAATTAGCTACATTTCAGCGTATAATGCAATTTCCCGCTATAATATTTGATTTAACTTATTTTCACTTCCTTACCATGTTAACGACTTCCGCGGTGGTCGTAGTTGGCTTGTAGTTGTCATGGAAACGTTTCGTCGACAACTTTTGAGTACTCCTGGGTTGCCAAATTGGTACTATTAACTGTTAACTCATAACCAAAAAAAGCGTAGCGGTTAGCACGGCCGCCTCATAACAAGAAGGTCCTGAGTTCGAATCCCGGGTTTTTCTCTGTGGAGTTTGCATGTTGTCCCCGCGCTTGCGTGGGTTTTCTCCGGGTTCTTCGATCCCGTACAAATATATGCACATTGGGTTAATTGGTGACTCTAAATTGCCCATAGCAGTGAATGTGTGTGTGTGTTTGGTTGTTTGTCTCTATGTGGTCCTGCGATGGACTTCCTCTCGCCCTATGCGCTGGAATAAACTGCAGCAGACCCCCATGACCCCAAAAAAAGATGGTATAGAAGATGAAGCATACTATTAAATTAAAATAACAATACAGCTGGGTGATTTACAATCTGGCAACTCGAATGTCTCGCAATATTTTAGTTTCAACGCAAGATGGCGGCGTGTAATAATTAATACACTAGCAAGCGTTGTGTCGCAGATGAGTGGAGTGCGTGTAAAATAAAGATTTAAAAACCAAATCGCGAAAACATTTGTACAAATTATAAGACGAGCAGTAAATAATCAGTAAACATATCACATCAAGGTATAGGAGACTTTTATAGACACATGGACATAACATGGTAGGTAATATATTACCAGGTATATTACAGTAAGGTAACAACACCATAGGATCAAAAACGTGTGTGTGGGCCCTGTGATGGACTGGCAACATGTCCTTCCTGCCTTTCTCATCTAAAGAGCTGGGATAGGCAGGTTAGGGAATAAGCAGGCTAGTAGTTGAATAAATGAATGAATGAATGTTTAAATAATAATTCATTTTTTAAGGTTCCATTTTGTAGTGAATTCTGGTCTAGTTGTTTATGCAATATTAATATCCATTAAATGTGCTTGTTGCTTTACAGTAGAAAAGCCACCAGATAGCACTGTGCTAGATGTTATAGACTCGGGGAAAGGCAATTAAGGAAGGGGGGGGTCTGTGGTGTGTTAAGATTAAAACGATACATACTAGGAGTGCACAAGACGTACTTGATTACAATGATTAAACAAAACAATAGGTAGGCTATGTACTGTAGATAATAAATTCTGCTTTTGTGGTCAGACCGGAACATTTTGGTGAAGTTCAGCAACTGCTTTTGGAAACAGCTGGCTGAAAAATGCAATATTATTGTAGCATTACTAAACAGCTTACAATGAAAGTGCTCTTCTTTTTCCTCATTCTCCCTTTATGTACAGTTGCAGTATGTTCAATCATCCAAATTGTGGCAAATTTGCCACCCTACTGGAAGTGGTGGCTCAAATGGTTATGCCTCAGAGAAGATCAGGTTTATTCTCCAGCACTGCCAAACTGTCACTATTCGGCCCTGACTTATATCAATCAGCTATAAAATTAATTCTACCTAATGTTGTGTAGGTCTATCTACTTCCACCAAAACATGTTTTGACCCATTAAGGCATGCACTACACAATCGTAATGATAAGCTTCCATGGATAGGACTTTTTTTGTCCAGAAAAATCCACAGATGTGTTCAACAGATCGAGATCTGGAGAATTTGCCGGCCAATTCGAGACCTTCAGATCTTTCTTATGCTCCTTAAAGCATTCCAAAACAACGTTCACCGCATTATCTTGATAAAACTGGCCTTTTTATTCCATGATACAGGACCAGACTACCTTCTTTCACTGCATCATTATACAGTTTTGATGTCCTTTAAGGAACTTTTGGTGGTATACAGGACAAGCATAGTCACTGTGCTCTGCAGCCCTATACACAGTTACGCTCTTAGTGCTGGGCCCGTGTTGAAGCTGGAATGCTTTTTCACTAAGAATATACCTAGGCGGAGATCCTGGATCTAAACTAACTGGAAAACATTGCTGGTCTACAGTGGGAACTGATGGCCTCTAAGCTTCACCCATAGCTTGCAGTTTGCAAGGCACCAAAATTGTTGACAGAAGGAATCATTTTCCATCAGGTGAATGAGGAAAATCCCATTCGATCTACAAATTAGCACAAGGAGGCAAAAGGCATATTTATAGAGTTAATGGAGAAATGGCAACCTAGGTTTAACCATTTAGCTGACCAAGCGTTCAAAAAAAAAAAAAAATATA
>JAOTQW010063348.1:0-15152 GCA_026260075.1 Sisor rabdophorus
GAGAGAGAGAGAGAGAGAGAGAGAGAGAGAGAGAGAGAGAGAGAGAGAGATTTTTCATTTTCTTTCGTATTTTATTGATTTATGATCTGGCATTTGCACTAATCCAAAAAACAACAGCAAGGGTAAAAAATAAGATATGATTAGCTACTACATTTAGATTTCAAAAATGTCTGCATTCGTATGCATGAATAAGACCTTGTTTGTTCTTAACTGTCCATACAAGATGACTTAAATCATTGTTTAAAAACTGTGAATAGTGTGAAAAGGTTGCCAACTGTAAAGTCAATCGCTACAGACCTCCAAACTTCATGTGGCCTTCAGATCAAGAACAGTGTGCAGAGAGCTTTATAGAATAGATTTTTATGTCTGAGCAGCTGCATCCAAGCCATACAACACCACTAGACTCTAGAGCAGTGGAGACGCGTTCTCTCGGGTGATGAACTGTGCTTCTCCATCTGGCAATCTGATTGACGAGTCTGGATTTGGCGGTTGCAAGGAGAACGTTACTTGTCTGACTGCATTGTGGCAAGTGTAAAGTTTGGTTTAGGAGGGGGTTATGGTGTGGGGTTGTTTTTTAGGAGCTGCGCTTGGCCACTTAGTTTTAGTGAAAAGAACTTTAAATACTTCAGCATCCCAAGACATGACTGTGCACCAGTGCACAAAGCAAGGTCGATAAAGACATGGGTGACATGAACATGGAGAGACATGGTGTGGATAAACTTGCCTGGCCTCAGTCTTGACCTCAACCCGATAGAATACCTTTGGGATGAACTATAGCAGAGACTAGACCTAGAGCTAGACCTTCTCATCCAATATCAATGTGTGACCTCACAAAATGCGCTTCTGGAAGAATAGTCCAAAAAAAATTCCTGTAAAACACACTCCTAAACCGTGTGTTATAAGGCTATGCTGTTATAACCGCAAAGAGTGGACCGAGTCAAGACAGGTGAGCGAATTAAATATACACATATATTAAATATACACAATGTTAGCAAACTGTTAAAGCATGGTTTGTGTTAGAGTACTGAAGTAGAGTAAAGACCGGTTGCAGTTATGAGCAGGGTTGGATTACATACTTGACCCACCATCCCAGCCGATATTAAAAATAGGTGCCCTTAGCGATCATATCATGGTCATTTAATCTTTCTTTTTTTTTTCTTTCTTGTCTGTCTGTTAGTCTGTCAGTCTGTCAATCTGTCGGTTAGTTCGTCATTCACTAAGTCAGTCAGTGCGTCAATCAGTGGGTCAGCCAGTGTGTCTGTCTGTCACAGATATAGCAGGCATCAGTGGTAAAAAGAAAACTGCCACCAGCTTTTGCTATTTTTTTTATGCTATCTAAGTGGAAAATGGGTGAGTAATAAGGAAGCTTTTTAAACAGAAAAAAGCTTTTGCACCTAAAAAAGTGCATAACGCCCCCCCCACACACACACACAGCAACTCCAGCTTATTACACAAACACCCGCTTATTCTCGAACTTGGGGTAACGGGGGTCTGCTGGAGCCTATCCTAGTGCACATTGGACGAGAGGTCGCCAGTCCATCGCACACACAACCACACACACTTACACATTCACTCCTTTGGCAATTTCGAATCACCAATCAACCTAACGCACATGTTTTTGGACTGTGGGAGGAAACCGTAGTACCCGGAAAAAACCCACGCAAGTGCAAGGAGAACATGCAAACTCCACACAAAAAGACCCCAAGCCCAGGATTCAGACCCAGGACCTTCTTGTTGTGAAGCTAACCGTGCTAACCGTGCTAACCACTATGCCACCGCGCCGCCCTAGCGAAATTTATACACAACCTAAAGCAGCAATAAGCATGCTAATTATAAGCATCCTACCGTGTGTGATAAAATAAAGACACACGCACACACAGACGTGCGCACATATGGATTTTACATACATTAATGTAAAGTTGCAAACAACCTTACATTAATTTATTATAATTGGGACATTGCTGTTCCAATTATAATTATTAAGCAGCAAGAGCGGGATCTATATTTTGTTTTTGCTTTAAATTAATAAACATGTCTACAGCTGTTGACTGCTGTGGTAAGAAAACAAGAAAAACATTTCATAATTACACTGCCGGCAGCTATGATCATTTTAAGATGTTTTTTCATGAAAAGGTAAATGTTCTTTTTAGCTACACAATGTCAAATGTGGTTAAGACCCCAAGTAAACAAATGGGGACAAAAAAATCTCGGACCTGTTTAAAAGAGAAAGAATGTTTGCACACACTATTGATTCAGTGCGTTAAATCTTATTTTATAAATGTCTGACACACACAGACACACACACACTTTTATTAGGGACACCACAGAGGAATATTGTCTACGCAATTTAATTTGGTTCAGGCACCAGTTTAGTGCCAACAAACACGTATACCCAAGAGGCTATAATTCATGTGTAAAGATGTGGTGCAAAATTACCCCTTTTTTACAGGCTAAAAGGTAAACAGGAGTGTTCAAAATGTATAAAAGCAATAGATTTACATTAAAACAATAATAAAGGATCTATAACAGGGTAAATTTATAGATGAAAATAAATGTGAAAGGAGAGGAGTAATGTTCTTACAGTGACTCTGTGGCGACTACACGCTCTGCCAATCCATACAGTGTGCTACTGGCTGTCAGAATCACCAGCTGACTCAGGTGAGGGCTTGGCACCTTCTCCTTACGGTCCTCAGAGGGTCCATGAGAGGCTGAATTGTCTCCCCCTGCCTCCTGCACACACACACACACACAACATGGTCAAAGCAAGGTGCAATAAAAAAAATGTACTTTACAGACAAACAGCAGGCACACACCATTATTGTCCAGGTAATTTGTCAGGCTGTAATAACATAAGGTATGCTAAGGATTCTCAGGATTATGGCTACTATTAGGTTAAAAATCCATTAAAACACATTGCACAGAAGAAAAACAGGTAACATATTTAAATCTGCATGTTTTTCCCACAAAAATTTAAAGGCAACAAAAACTTGTCACGATGAAGGCACAGCATTGACGTCATAACATTTAATGATTTAAAAGATGTGAACTGAAAAATGTTTTTTTTCTTTTCCTTGGCAAGCCACAAAATTACACAAAGCTTCAAAAATATATCAGAACAGAGGGTAAGTGCACTAATTACTAAAATAGCACTAAAAATTGATCTGGCAGAAGCTTAACTGCGACTCGAATTGAATAAAAAATATTTAAAATGTACTAACTCAAAACTACACATTAATACTGTAAAGCCTGGAAAGAAATCACAGCTGATACACTAATACACTTTTCTGAGGCCTTGCCAACTCTAAGAGCAACTAATAAGTTCACTATGAAACTCTCTATTATAATAATAATAATAAATAATAAAAAAGAAGGTCTTAGCCCTTCCATGAAAAGCTCCGATTAAAGCCTTTTTAGATAAAAAGGGGCTTTGCTGTGATTTTTTTCTTTTAACTTGTCCATATGGTTGGAATATTGCTTAGGCTTTTTCCTCTTCTTAGCTGTCATTGCATAGCAACGAAACACTTAAATGTTAAATCAGCCTGCTTGGTACAAAACAAGCAAATTTGGTGCTTGCTAATCACAACCTAATATGAAAATAGAGTACTGTTTATCATTTGAGATTCAGTGCCATCAAGAATCAACGGAACCACATCATGGAGACATGAGGCTGCAGCTGTTTAAAAGTATCAATATTAAGGGCGCATCCAACTTGGCATTAGTTACAATTTTAGCTATTTGATTAACTTTTAAAATATCGCAATGTATAAAAATATTCAATATATTGTGATACACTATATCGGCAAAAGTTTGTGGTCATCTGAGCATCACGAAGATGTGAAATTTCAAACACCTTCCAGATTTATTCCCATCCTGTTATTTAATAAATCGTTATTCTTCCAGTAAGACTTTCTACTTTAATGTTGAGCTTTATTGTGAAATATCTCTTCGTTTAGCTCTAATAGTATTAGTGAGATCATACACTAATGTCAGGTAAGGAGGGTCTGGGGTGCAGTTGGAAATCCGGTACATTACAAAGGTGTTTAGTAGTGTTTAGATTAGATAGAGTTTTTCAAAACTCTAATAATAATGGAGCTCAGGGGTTCAGTAAAGGAATAATGTAATGCTGCAACATACAAAGAAATTCTAGACACTTGTGTGCTTCCATATTTGGGCAGAGAAACCACATATGGATTAGATGTGAATTTAATCATACACGTAGGAAAGGATGTTGTAGGTAGTGTTGGACTAATACCAGAAAGGGCCCTGAGCAAGGTCCTTAACCCCAATTGCTCAGCTGTAGAGATAAATGTAAGTCGGTCTGGATAAGGGTGTCTGCCAAATACTGTAAATGTAAACGTAGCATTTTTCCTAAAAGACCTGGCACAAATTACACACTTAACTTTTAGAATTATTGTCAATGTAACAGAAAAAGTAAAATCTGTGATGTCTTATTTAATGTCAAAATGTGCTGATAAAAGGTTATATTATCAACTTAAATGTTTAAATTAACTTTAAAACATTAATTTTTACTGTCAATTGTTAATAAGTTGTCAAGTATTAATAAGTAGTCTGTCCTTTTTTTCCTCATAGTGGACTATGAACATTTTAATGTGTCTAATTTTAAGCGTACTGGTTATAAATACCTTCCATCTCTAAAAAATGGTGTCATACATTATAATGCGTACACTACGAATAAAGACTATTTATCATCTTGCTGTTCAATACTTCATATCCTATCCCTTGACAGCTGCCATTGTAAGAAGACAATTTATGTTATTAGGTGATGTGCATACTAAGTCATTCTGTTATGTAAGTGAAAAGGAAGGACGAAGAAAGAAAACAGGAAAAGGAAAACTAATTATATTAAACAAGGTGTATGAAACAATCACTATTCCCAACTGGCCCTTTTTTAGGATGAGACGTAAATACAAAACTGTTATTGTGGCCTATATTTTAGACTTGACCTGTAAATAGCAAACATGCTCTAGAGAAAATCTTTTGACTGAGAATTAGCAATATAAGCAAAGCAGCATTAAAGCCATTGAAAAGCCAAATAAAGCTTTCTGAGTGGGAAGTTAATGAAGCGATGTGAGGTGAAGCATGTGATGCTCTTGCTTTAGTTCCACTGAGAGACCTGGCAGCAGCATTGTTCCCTAACTGCAAAGTAGACAATAAGCACTGATTAAACTCGATGTATAGGAGATGATGATGTCACTGCAGCAAAGAATAAACTCATGGATAATTTTTTTTTATCTCACAAAAGAAGTTGAAACATCAGAGGTTCCTAGATAGAGAAAACTGCTTCAGACAACAAAACGGCAGAAGCAAAATTTTGATATGCTTTGAATTTATGAATAAAGCTGTTAATCAGAATTTAAATAAACAATACGATTAATAAGTGTCCTTGTTTAATTAGGGGGAAACTGCCAGGCAAGATGATTAATTCTCAATTAAATGCATAAAAAAATTGCTTACAGGACAAGAAAGTGAATCATTTTAATCTGGACAATCCACTTTCAAAGCCTTCACCATTTCGAAAATGATCTGTGATCCTGAAAAAATATTAGTTTCACTATCAGCTCTTTATGTAGAGTAATACAACTCATTGTGAATGTAACATTTTCTGATTGACACAATGCAGGGAAAATGGTAGTTATGGTTAGTTTAGGAGATGGAGTACCTAATTCACAATTATTAGCACCTTTTTCCTGGTGTAAAAGAAAAATGAATGACTCACACAATCTTTTTATTACATCAATTGCTATTTAGTTTGTAGGTATACCTATACAATAATTGACAAAGCCCTCTATGATATCTGTTATATTAAACTTAAACAGATGGTTTCCGAACTAATTTATACATCCTTATTTGAATTTCATGTCAACGAAAGATGCTTTCTGCTGTACCTTGGGACATGAGCATAAGCTAAAGATTTGAAATAAAAGTGTTTGTTAATAAATAAAAGACAGTCAATTATTAAATAAAGGCACAAAACATAATGCATCAATTAGTTTAAAAAGCTGAATATAGAATCGCGCGCTTTTAGTGTTGTATAATGTTTTTTTTAAAGAACAGTAAAGACAAAGGGATAGTGTTAAAGCTGCTAAATCAGCTATGTGAAAGATAATGTATGCTCATAACTAAATTCATTAGCAACCAGGGACTAAGACGAGTTTAATAAATGTACTGAAAACCTGCCAAGCTAATCAATCTTCAATTTATCAGGCAAGGTCAATATATTCAGTCCATCTTTCATCATCATTCAAAGAGGCTTAAATTCCAGGTCAAGATGCCATGTAGTTTTTCATTCATCATTAAATTATGCAATGAGAAAAGACAAGAAGAGTAACAAGAAGGCCAGCATAACCCAACACACTGTCATTCATTCAGCATTCAAGTGTAAAGCTGTCCTTCCTTTACCATATTACTATACAAAGGTCAAACAAGGAAAGCGTCATTATTCTGTTTAAAAATTAACAGCTTTTTACGACATAAACAAATGTCTTTTGGCAAATATTTATTTACTTGTGTGTAGTGGTTAGCACGGTCACCTAACAGCAAGAAGGTCATGGGTTCGATTCTCGGGCAAGGCTTCTGTCTGTGCGGAGTTTGCATGTTTTCCCAGTGCTTGCGTGGATTTACATTTTTTTCTCCCACTGTGTAAAAAGATGTACATTAGGTTTATTTGTGATTTAAAATCGGCCATAGGCACGAGTGTGTGTGTGTGTGTGTGGTTGTTCGTCTGTGTGTGGCCCTACGATGGACTGGCGACCTGTCCAGGGTGCACCCCTGCCTCTTGCACTGTGTGTACTGGGATAGGCGGCAGACCCCCATGGTGCAGTGTTAGGTTATAAATATGTATAGAAGATAGAATATGTTTAAATTAAATATTAATTTTTAGAAAATACTAAAAGCTTTAATCTGAAGAACACAGATTTAAAAAAAAATGCCATAAAAATATACTTAGAAGTTACTACCTGGCAAGCATAGCTAATTTTTTAATTTTCCATCACTGAATGTAACAACTGTATTTCCAAATATATTCCTTTTTTTTATTATTACTAATAAAAGTAATAATTTATTATTACATTACGCCTTAAGAAGGAAAACATACTGTATATGTAACCTTGTGCATCAATTCCACAGCCATTGAGCCATCAAGAAATTTAACTACAGTTTAAGGACAAGATAGTTGAACTTTCAGGAACATTAAATCTGACCTTTTGAAAATGAACCAATGAATCTGAATTATAATTGTTTTATTTGCTTACTTACTTTTTTTGTTTTTGCTTAAAAAACGCCATGCAAGCATCCTCTAACAACCTCTTTAGACTGTGGAAGGAAACCAGGGAGAACATACAAACTCCACACAGAAAGACAGACTCCCGCTGCAGATACGAACCTTGGACCTTCTCGCTGTGCTTAGTTTGGTAGATTAGAAGCCTGTCACCATAAGATCAGCAAAGTGTCCTGATTATTCATTGCACTGATTATTTATACGTATTAAAAGAGGAAGACTGGCGTTTAATAACTGCCCTTCATATTTACTTAATGAATGAGGGTTAACACAAAAAAGGGTCATTTTTTCCTGAACAGTAATAATACATTTTTAAATGTACACAAACCAGACTAAATGTGTTGCATTTTTACTCTGAGCTGATCTACTTGTCTAAATAGTTCATGTTCTTAATCATGTCTTTAACGAGTTTGGTATCTTTATGTTAAGGGTTTTTATGTTAAATGTTTTAGAATGTAATACTTTTTATATATTATATTTTCCTATCCCTTTTTATTTCCTAATTGCCAACAATCAATCAATCACAAACCAAAAGCAAATTTTGGTTTCTAGTTATATAAATTCAAATAGAAGGATCTACATTTCTTTGCGTATACTCATAAAAAAATGTAAGTATAATGTAATGTTAAGATAACAGATGGGATGCATTTTCTGCATAAGCAAAATAAGCAAAAACTAAATTTTATTATATTAAAACAGATTTGTTTCTAATATTTGAGACTAACACTTTGGCACCACAATTTCTCTAAATCTTAAATAATCGATAAAAAAATATATAAATAAAAATATATATTCTCTCTAGGTCTCTCCTTGTTTCCCCATTTTGACTCACAAAGCTACTTTCCTTACCCACTACAGCTCCTCCTGTTTTTGGGTAAGACCGGTGGTATTCGGAAAACCACTTAAAAAGTTTTAGAAAGTTAAATGAATAAAACAGATTTGAGATCAGTAAAAAATGTAAGGAAGTATCTACTTAAAAGGAAGAATTTGCTGTAATTTGCTTCAAGGCTTTTTTAAGGCTTTTGCATCAAAGACTGCAGACTCATCGACTGACCCTTAATGACTAGAAATGCAGCACATGGAAATCAAAAGACAGATTAGAGATGAGAGAAGCTTGTTAAATTTTTGAGACTCTATAACACTACAGAACAATCTTTCTATCTATTGTTATTAGAAGAAACAGTTTGCCTACAAAACCTAACTTTGTGATTTGTCTAACTACAAAAACTAAGCCCCATCAAAATGTCATCTGTTGAAATTCCTCATCTGCTACACAGAATTTATTTGGCAGACAGTACTGGTCTGCACTGCTGAAATATGTGTGTGTTGCTCTTGGCTTTCATCTCAATAGTAGCAGCTGATTTGTTGTGAACTGGGGGTTCTGCTAAATTCCTTCACTGAGCCCTCAGACAATCTAGCTTACAGCTGGAGAGCAGAACATGCCTGTACGCCTACACACACCGAGAAGCTCCTCTAGCCATTGTTAGATTCATGATGACAGGATGAACAGGATAAGGTCAGTGGTTGCTGAGTTGGAAGACAGAAAAACGGGACTATCTCCTATTTCATGCTGTTGCTCCTATAGCATTGCTACCCTATTTATCATTCTTTTGCCTAGCAGAAAAGTATCCAAAGCTGAAGAATAACATGGCAGGAAATTATCACCACACAAAAAAAAAATCTCCACCGGCCTCATCATCCTTCACTAACAATTAAAATGTATTTCCTTTTTGATAGGTGTTAACTTGAATTACAAAATTCATTTGCTTCTTGGATGTCATCTTGGTCCTTAAATTATCTTAGCCAGATGTCAGAGCACCACAATCCCAACAGAGGAGAGGAGAACGCTGTAACTTCAGAGAGAGGGAAGGAAATGAAATCAGGACTCTAGAGTCACCAACGAAAGGTGCTTTATTCTGACTGTGAAAAGAACAGCAGCAGGAGATCAGAATCTGTGAATTCCAATTGGACGGAGGTGTGCTCTGTGTTTTTTTCGATCAGCAGACACTATAAGTTACACATATGAACTCTGGGTAAGGCATGCTTTTCAGGAACTGTCTGTATAGACGGTTTTCAAAAAAATTGAAAGCTGCTTTTTGTTCCCAGCAATGAAACTTATCTTCTTAAAGAAAAATAAATTTACTGCAGCGGCTATACTGTATCAAGGTCTATGTTAGGGGTTATCTTTCTCACGTAAATCAAATATTTCTTTACAAGACCGCTAAAAGAAAAATATTTCTAAAAAGTTTGTCTGGCTAAAGCTTCAGCTCAAGTAGCATCATTTAAATGTGGCATAATGCTATTAAAATTATTCATTTAAAAGGAGAGAAGTTATTAACCCCAATTTGTTTTAATTCAATGATACTCAAACACAATAAGCAAGCTATTTACTTGTGTGGCCATAAAGGGAATCAGAGATTTTCAACAATACCTAGTGCATTTTTTGAAATTTCTGCACATGCAGTATTACAGGAGACACTATGGTGATGATTAAAACAAAAAACAAAAAAAAACAACAACCCATATCTCTTCAGCCAGAGAGCAGAGCTTATTTGCCGTTCAAATCAATGTGACTCAGATTCACGGTCATATTTTTAGGGTGTATACTTTATATCTCTGCAGCAATCTAAAGTCACCATAGTAACTGTGGTTTTGGAGTAGTAATATAACCAAATATAAATGATGTTTTAATTCCAAGATAATTACAGATTCGTACACAGTTAAAATCTTCCTTTTCCTGTTCGAAAATAAAATTCAAAAAAATATTTCCATTGAAAATGTACTGTTTTTTGGGGTTTAAAAATTTTTTTATCCCTCTACCAACACATGCTGTCAAGATTTAGAGTGCATTACTTTACACCGTGTTGGCTGATCAGATTTTTAAGGACACTATTTCATTTTAACAGCCACTCAATTATAACTCAGAGTGCACAGCATGACTTTTTTTTTTTTTTTCCATAAACTGTGATTCAGTAGAATGAAGTGTTGACAGGTTAAGTAGCACTTAAATGTTGTAAAAATTACTGTTGTAGTGAAGAAGTCGTAAATCTACGTATGAACACTGTTGACCTGCAAAGGTATTCATTTATTTAATTCTTTAAAAAGGACATACTGCATGATTAACTCCCTAGCCTAAATTGAGGAGTTTTTCTATTAAGCATCATAATTTAGACAATAACTATAAAATTATCTATTTATATACACACACACACACAATACATACATGTATCAACATTTCTAAACAACAAACCCACTTTGTTTGTGTGAAGAAATATAAAATATAGGCTAAGAAATATACAACTGCATCCAACAGAGTTAATCAATAGACAGCAATTGGCTCAGCGAACAACCCACAGACTGCTACCACAAACTGCTTGACTGTTAGAAATACACAGACAAATTCACACGCACATTACTATATACATACAGTATGTTTGCATGAGTTAACTGGAAGAAAAGAAAAGGCAGATATTCGATAAGCCATGCTCCTGAGGGGAACAGGGTAAAAAGCGACAGAGATTCTGGAGTCTGAGACCTTATCTTAGGTGACGAATGATTTATGGAGCTGAACAGAAAAAGCTGTGTGTGGGAGGATGGAGCGAAACGCTTCATCTCAAACATTTTCCTTTCCCCTTTAAAAAAAAAAAAAAGGCTAGCGTTGGCTTTTCAATAAAGAGCACGAGGAGCTCCACTGGGAAGTTCAGTGGTTAAGGCGATAATTAAGGATGGGCAGTATATCCAAAATTCGATTTGACTATGAGAAATTTTATTCCATGGTAACAATAATTTTTACTATATAGTTATTTAAATAGCTAGCTACTTCAGTAAAGAAAAGAAATTCACCATATTCAAATTCTTTTGTTCCGTTTATTTGGGTCTTAAATAATAAAATAGGAATTTAAAGAACTTTACTATAGCAACAACTCCACTGTATGTCACATTTGGGTGAACAAACATTATTATAAATGTTCTTTAATGAACCCTTTTAAAGGGTATAAAATAAACACCAGGGAAATAACAGGACAAATCTTATGTGCAAAAATAAAAAAATATTAACATTAAATAAGGGTAAAAGGTATTTGCAGTGTTTTCCTTATGCGTGTCACTAACTATCCTGTAAAATTGACTTTCGCAAGACTGCGTATTAAAAGTGAAAGTAAGGTGTGACTTTATTCGCTTTTTAACACCATGCCAGCATCAAGGCTATTTTCCTGGCTATTACACACTTGTACTTCACGCTTGTTCACCTAACATAACATGACACATTTAAACACCATTTTAATACTCCCTACTTTGAACATGTTTTCCTGTGTCCATGGCCAGGTCAGTCTGACTAAATATTCCCATAGGGTAATGTTCACCAGCTCTTATCTTAATGCTGCTAACGGGGGCAATTTCCTGTGATTTATCATCTGGTAGTATACACTACTATTAGTGTACAGACAGGGCAGCTTTAAAAGAAATACAATGTTTTGAAGAAATATGGCCTGTTCATATGCTACCACAGCTGCCCCTCCGTGTTGGCCTGGGGCTTGTAACATTGTAGTTTCACAAGAGCTTTGAAAATGTTCTTAAAGTTTATTCATTTATCTTCTATACCCGTTTATACCCTAACTTGGGATCACAGGGGTCTCCTGGAGCCTATCCTAGTGCAGAGGGAGAGACAGGAGTACACCCTGGACAGGTTGCCAGTCCATCGCCGGGGCCACACTTACTCGAACAAGCACACACACTCACATTCACTCCTATGGGCAATTAAGAGTCAACAATCAACCTAATGTACATGTTTCAACTGTAGGAGGACACCAGAGTACAAGGAGTAAACCCAAACTCTGCACAGAAAGACCCCTTGCCCGGAAATGGAACCCAGGACCTTCTTGTTCTTAAAAGTATTTTATAGATCCCAATAATGCAAGTATACTTTGCTACAATAAGCTTAAGTGGTGGAACTAATAAAATAATCAGTGGTTTTCTGCTTGTCTAATCTAAAATGGTTGGCCATAGTGCCAACCATACATATGATTGTAGAAACAAAAACAAATTGACTGGAGGTCTTTAAATTAACTGTTATTTGTATTTACCGCCATTTTAAGGATAAAAATCTGTTCTCACTCGATAGTTTTTTTTGATCATCAACTCGACTAATACGATTAAATACATACTCCATTTTTACCCAGAAACAGTTCAGCATCTGGAAACCTGATATATTGGGGGGTTAAGCATCCCATTTGAGATTAAGTCTCAATCTTACCCTTATAATATTCTCTACTCAAACATGGTAGTAAAACACTAGTATCAGACACTAATGTTGGCTGAGGGGGCCTTTTAGTTCATTTCAAAGCTGTTCAGTAGGTTTAGGTTCAGCAACGCAGGTGGGGCAACACAAAAAATATTTATTAATTATAAGTAATATAAAAACACCAGTGTGAAAAGTGAAAAGTAAATAAGTAGCATTTATCATTTATATTATCAGCCTTAAGCATAAAAAACTAAACTCTACTGTGTTGTTTCCGAACATAATTCCCTTCAACTATCTGCCAGTGTCAGGGTTGAGTAAACTAAGCAGCCTTGCTTATGTAGGATGTCCTAATTTTTTGCAATAAGGAATAGTGAGCATATTGACCTGCTGCTACTGCCATAAAACTCAAAATCAACTGATAACTCACAGCTGTTTTTACCATTCTCACCACATAGACTGATGGCCAAAAAACATTCACCCACACAGGAAAACTGAAGGTAAGGAATGCAGATTTGATTCTTAAACCGGATTTGTGATTTATTTGTACAGACGTTTCAGAGCAGATATTAAAACCTGCTGTTTATGAAATAAAAGAGGCTACAGTGTCACAATGCTGCCTGCATATGGAATAAAATATAAATAAATAATGAGCTGCACAATCAATGCTTATATCTGATAAAATAATTCCTGCGTTCCTCTTTAGTAGCAGCTTGTTTGGTTGATATTTGCAACTCAAACGTATAATGGATATGTCTGATTTAAATGTTTCATAAAACGAATCATTTATGCCAATCATTTATTTATGACTGATGCTGGTCAGAAAGGTAGGTTTATATATTTCTTCTTAGACTTTTCTTTGTTCTGACACCAAGATGAAATTCCCATTAATGTTAAAACAGCAGAGTTACTGGCTGTCTTCATGAAATCTACCTTTTTCTCAAACACCTGGCACTTGACGTTTAAAAAAGAAACTTTTATCTACTAGTCTTTGTGGGTTGTTACACTTTGAATTGTGTACCATTACTGAGCTGTTCAATTATCGTTCTGAAAAATTTCCATTCATCTTCTATACCGAGCTCGGGTCTGCTAGAGCCTATCCCAGCGCACAAAGATAGGGGTACACCCTTAACAGGTTGCCAATCCTTCGCAGGGCCACACACACACACACACACACACACACACACACACTAAAGTCAACCTAATGTTGACCACATGCTTTTGGACTGTGGGAGGAAACCGGAGTACATAGAGGAAACCCACGCAAGCACGGGGAAAACATGTAAACTCCGCACATAAAGACCCCAAGCCCAGGATTCGAACCCAGGACCTTCTTGTTGTGAGGCGACCGTGCTAACCACTATGCCACCGCATCACCCCTTGTGAAAAACAATGTCTGCTAAATGCTGTAAATGTGAAGTAATCTTTCTTAAAAAACAATCCTCATACAAATAAACAAAAATGTATTTTTAATTATAAAGATCCATTTGATTTCTTGCGGCAAGGGGAGTTTACATGTTCTCTCTGCGCTTGTGTGGATTTACTTTAGATTCTTGATGTGCTCCCACCGTCCAAAAACATGTACATTGGTTGATTGGTGATTTTAAATTGCACATAGGGGAGAGTGTGAGGTAGTTTGTCTGGATGGCCCTGCAATGGACTGATGACCTGTCCAGAGTGTACCCCTATCTTTCGCCCTATATGTGCTAGTAGGCTCCAGCAGACCACCATAATTTAGGGAATAAATGGGTATAGAAGACAAAGGAATATATGCAAAACAGAGTACTGACTGAAAGTAAAAGAAAACTAAAATCTCAGAACACCCTAAAAGCTTTACAAAGGAAAAAAGAGTAAAAGGATCCAGCGTGAACAGACTGATCATTTGTGAAAATGAGGAAGGCAATGCAGTGTAACTCAATCAGACTCGATTTAAAACACACACACACACTCCTTTTCTGCTTGCTGATGAGGCGAACCAGCTGCAAGAATAAATCCATTGGTGCAGCAGCATGTTAAATAAAGTGTAAAGCATGAAAGCTAAAGATGAGAACTTAATGCTTTCTACGCAAAAGGACTGCCTTAAGCTTCTGCCTTAGTCATGGATTCACGTTTATTCCTTAGCTGTAACCGTCTGTCTAACTTTTGGCTTCATAATTCGCCTTCTCTAGTAGATCTTTGAACCTTGATTACCTTACAATTTAATACTTTATTTGATTAAATTTATTAAAAGTAAAAGCTCAAAAAAATATACAAATACACTCAAAATTAAAAGGAAATGCTATGTAGTTATAAATGCTAAATAGTTATGTAGTGACTAATAATAATAAACTACTATAATAATAATAAACAATTAAACCAGTCAATTTTAAATGGGGGGGGTATAAGAATAAAAGAGGCAGAGCAGAGACACTGACAGGATAATGAAACTGTGACATGACGTCATTTTTGTGCTTTTTAAAAATAAAGCACAAGCTGGACTTTGGTTTTATCTATTTTAACTTTGAGGGAGGGGTACACCCTGGACAGATCGCCAGTCCATCGCAGGGCCACACACACAAGACCACGTGCACTCACATTCACTCCTATGGGCAATTTAGCGTCACCAATCAACCTAATGCA